>JAJPUD010005239.1:121346-165311 GCA_023553655.1 Myrmecobius fasciatus | reverse complement strand
AATTAGAATACCAACAGTAAAATAAAATGTTCCTTAAGTAACAATTATTAAAATATACTTTTGAAAGAACTACATCAGCCAAGCTAAATGGTCCACTGCTTCCATTTTCAAGATAGTAAATGGATACGATTACCTCAAAGAACAAACAAGATTTTTGCTAGCTCATTTTCTGGTGTTCTTGTCTAATTGCTATACCATGTATTAAGTATTTAGAGTAGGTGAGAAGACTGATTTGTATGACAGAGACTACTCAATATTGCACAACTCACTCAGGAACTATCAAAAGAATTATAATGGCCAAATAAAGAATTGATTTTTCTAAGGCAGTCTGGTACAGTGGAATAAATATCCTATGGCTGGCTGATGTCTCTCTCTCTTTTTTTTTTTTGGCTTTTTGCTGAGGCAATTGGGGTTAAGTGACTTGCCCAGGGTCACACAGTTAGGAAGTGTCTGAGACCACATTTGAACTCAGGTCTTCCTGACTTCAGGGTTGGTACCCTAACCACTGCGCCACCTAGCTGCCTCTTCTTTATAAAATGAAGGAAATGGATATTATCTAGGGCCCCTTCCAGCTCTATATTCTATATATATTCTATAAAACTGGAAGATTCTAATTAATTTTACTTCCTCAGCTAACATTTAGGCTGAAATAACTTGTATAACTATAGACTTCCAGGATTTTGTATAGTCCATCAGTTTCTACATCTGAAGGCAGCAAGCTCCCCCAAGAAAGTCTATGGGGGAGGGAGGAGTCAGAAAACCCTGGGATAGAAAACTTGGATGTGCCAGGGAGTGAGAGAAACCAGCACGAAGCTTAGAGCCCATGGGTTCTGAGGTTTCTAGCACCCTATCCTGAAATACCAGAGAGAACCCCTGAAAATCCAACACTTTGGACCCCAGAGACCTGGGGGAAAGTGACAGTACACATCTATAATTTCTGCTACTGGAAAGATGAGGTTGGCAAATGAATTCTGAGCTGCAGCAAGTGGGCTAAGCTAATCTAATGTCCATATTAATATCAGGACCAATACGGTGAGCCCCACAGGAACTATTAGGATGCCTGAGAAGGGGTGAACAAGCACAGGTTGGAAATGGAATCAGTCAACTCCTGCATCTATCAAATCAGGGATTAAAAAAGGATAGAGAGAGGCAGAAGGTTAATTAAGATGAAGATAAATAAGACTGAGAATAGCTGTAACCAAACAAACCTCCTCATCTTGAAGGGGAAATTTTAAAAGGACAAGAAAATAAGTAGAATTTAATCTAAGAAATGTTTTAATTTACCTGGGGAATGACAAAAATAATTTGTGGTATATAAATGTAATGGGATATTGATGAACCCTAAGAAATGACAAAAGAGATGTTTCAGAGATTCCTGAGTGAGCAAAACCCAGAGAACAATTTATGCAGGGGCAGTGACATTGTAAAGAAAACCAATTCTGAAACAATTTAACTGAAAGACCTACCTTCATCCAGAGGATGAAATAGCAGATTACTTACTTTTTGGCAAGAGGGATAAGACATAAAGTGCAGATTCAATGAACTGCCAGATTATTAGGAATTTATGACAAACAAACCTGAATTTAATAGAAAATCTGACAAATAAGTAAACATCAAATACCAATTTCAAGAGACCCAATAAAGACCAACTATGTTTTACATGTGGAAATGAAAACCTTATGGCTAAGATTGTCGTCAGAAATTGGACAGTTCAAAAAAAAAAATGAGGCAGAACTGAGTAAGATGTGATTCTAAAAAGTAAAATTGTGCAGGAAAAAGTAAGAACTGTAATTATATCACATGAATGACATGCAAGAGCCAAGAATTGACATAGAGGAATACATGGGGGAGAAGGGCTGATATGTCTATTATTCTACTCATATCATAAAGGGTTAAAGAGGTAATCAACCCCCCCCCACACACCTCTCCAGATAAATTTTAGAGGGTTTTATAAAGAGAAGGATAAGGTAAGCTATAGAAGGGTGTATAAATTAATGGGAGTGGCATAAAGTATGTAATAGATTAATGGAAACGGGATAAAAAGAGAGGGAAAGAAGGGGGGGGCTAGTAAAGGGAGGAGGGAGAAAGGGGATAGGTTAAATAATAACAAGGCAAGTAAATGGGGAGAAGTAATAAGTAAAATATAAGAGTTAGCAGGGATAAGAAATAAGAGATACACAAAACACTAACAATGATTAGGAATAGAATTTATTAGAAAAAAAAGTAGGGGTAGTAATTACTGATCTCAGAGAAAGTCATAGTTTACAATATGGTGATCCACTACGATGGACTTGGTCAGGTCAATTCCAATTTAGTTGTTTGCTTGCTTGTTTTTTTTTTCTCTTTCCTCTTTTTGATCTGATTTTTCTTGTGCAGCATGATAAATGTGGAAATTATGTTTAGTAGAATTGCACATGTTTAACCTATATTGAATTACTTGCTGTCTAAGGGGAGGGGAAGGGAGAAAAATTTGGAACACAAGGCACTGCAAGGATGGATGTGTTTTTTCTTTCTTTTTTTTTTTTTTTATATAAAGCTTTTTATTTACAAAACATATGAGTGACCCTTCAACATTGACCCTTGCAAAAACTTTTTTTTCCCCAAGCTTTTCCCCTCCTGCCCCCCACCCCCCCACCCCTAGATGACAGGTAATCTAATACATGCTAAATAGGATAAATTATATGACAAATACCATACATGTATACATATCTATACAGTTATCTTACTGCACAAGAAACATCAGATCTAGAAAGAGAAGAAGAAAAAAACAACCTAAGAAGGAAAACAAAATGCATGGAAATATTCACAGAAAGCGTTAAAATGCTGTGTTGTGGTTCACTCTCAGTTCCCACAGGCCTCTCTCTGGATGTATATGACTATCTTCATCGCAGAACAACTGGTTTGAATCACATCATTGTTGAAGAGAACCATGTCCATCAAAATTGATCATCGTAGAGTCTTGTTGCTGTGTATAATGTTCTCCTGGTTCTGCTGATTTCATTCAGCATCAGTTCATGCAAGTCTCTCCAATCCTCTCTGAAATCCTCCTGTTGGTCATTTCTTACAAAACAATAATATTCCATAACATTCATATACCATAATTTATTCAGCCATTCTCCAATTGATGGGCATCTTTTCAATTTCCAGTTTCTTGCCACTACAAAAAGGGCTGCCACAAACATTTTTGCACATGTGGGTCCCTTTCCCTCCTTTAAAATCTCTTTGGGATATAGGCCCAGTAGAAACACTGCTGGGTCAAAGGGTATGCACAGTTTGATAACTTTTTGAGCATAGCTCCAAATTGCTCTCCAGAATGGTTGGATCCGTTCACAGTTCCACCAACAATGTATCAGTGTCCCAGTTTTCCCACATCCCCTCCAACAGTTATCATTATCATTTCCTGTCATTTTAGCCAATCTGACAGGTGTGTAGTGGTATCTCAGAGTTGTCTTAATTTGCATTTCTCTGATCAATAGTGACTTGGAGCACCTTTTCATGTGACTGGAAATAGTTTCAATTTCTTCATCTGAAAATTGTCTGTTCATATCTTTTGACCATTTATCCAATGGAGAATGGCTTAAATTCTTATATATTTGAGTCAATTCTCTATATATTTTAGAAATGAGGCCTTTATCAGAACCTTTGGATGTAAAAATATTTTCCCAGTTTACTGCTACCCTTCTAATCTTGTCTGCATTAATTTTGTTTGTACAAAAACTTTTTAACTTGATATAGTCAAACTTATCTATTTTGTGATTAATTATGACCTCTAGTTCTTCTTTGGTCACAAATTCCTTAAGGGTGGATGTATTTTGAAAAATAAAAAGCTATTATTATTTTTTAAAAGATTCAACCAAAAGAGAGAAATCTACATTATATGTTAGCCATATTAATAGTTTTAAATAAATGTACTTAGGAGTGTGTGTACATATAAATATATGCATTAAAAACAACAATATAAATATATTTATGCTTAATTGTAGCCTTCTTGGGGGCAGTGGGGAATGGGAAAAAGAATAAAGCAAAAATTATATAGTACAGAACAAAAGAAAACCCATGAGGAAGCAAAAAAAGAATGTTTCTGAACAAAATGTTTTCTATTATTCTAAATGCCTTTTTTTTTTTTTTGCTGAGGCAATACGGGTTAAGTGACTTGCTCAGGGTCACACAGCTAGGAAGTGTTAAGTGTCTGGGACCAAATTTGAACTCAGGTCCTTCTGAATTCAGGGCTAGTGCTCTATCTACTGGGCTACCTAGCTGCTCCTATATACTTTCTTGAAATGAAAAATCATTATTATATTTTGAGTCTTATGTTCTGCTATGTATACGACAATGTTTTTCTTTTTTCTTTTCTCCTTTTTCTATTTAGTATTTAAGTTTTTAAAAAACATTTTAAAAAATGACTAGTAATATTCATTTTGCTTGACATTTCTTGAAATGAAAAATCATTATTATATTTTGAGTCTTATGTTCTGCTATGTATATGACAATGTTTTTCTTTTTTCTTTTCTCCTTTTTCTATTTAGTATTTAAGTTTTTAAAAAACATTGTAAAAAATGACTAGTAAGAATATTCATTTTGCTTGACAATGCTTATTATTTATTTACAAAGGTCAGGCTTCCTTCCCTCCCTTTTCATGGGAGGGAGCTAGGGCTACTAGGACAGTTCTTTAAAATGCATAGATAAGAAAAGAAGGAAGTTCAAAGAGAAGTATAGACAAGCAGGACAATTTTGAAATTAATTTATAGAATTTTTTTTAAAGCAAGCATTATGAAATAGAGATTCATATTTCACATAGAATTTTTTGTTTGTTTTGCTATCTTTATGGAGATTTTTTGCTTAGTTCAGATTAAGGAAAAAATTAGAATATTAAAAACATCATGAATTCTGAAATCTCTAAATCTGTAGCCACTTAAGTTATTTATGAGAACTGCCATAGAACAAATAACAATGAATTTTTAAAAAGATAAAATTTTCATTTCAGAGCCCCTCACTGGAAAAACATTCCTATAAGATTAATGAGAAAGCAGATCATATTACTAAAAGCTGACATTTCTATAGTGCTTAAAGGTTTGCAAATATATGCATTATTTCAAATAATCCTCACAACTACCTTCTTTTATAAGTATTTTCATCACCTCTACTTTATAGATTAGAATGCGTTTTAGAGAAGTTCAGTGACTTGCACAAGGTTACAAAACTAGTAAATGTAATAAACAGTACCAAAAGATTTTTTTAACTACAGTCTCTTCACTAAATCACGTGGCCTCTAGACTTAGTAACTAATTGTTAAACCCAAATTAACTTAAATCCATGGTCTTTTTTTTCAATGCCTCTCTCCTTCTGAAGATCACTATAGTTCTGGTCCCTGGGACTCAGTGGGGTCGGTAGTTAGGAACTCAGACTTTTGAACCTCCCTGGGAATTAACTTTAAAGAAAATCTCAATGCAACTCATTTCTTCATTTCATCAGTGCTTTCTCTATCAATGTTCAGATATGTTCTGTACTATCAAATAAAAGAGTTCTGGAATTGGGATGAAAAATTTTATCTGGAGAGAAAGGGAAAGTTGGAATCAGTATTTAAATAAGCACAAACAAAAAAGACAGTGCAGACTGTTACTGAAGTTTTTTCAGAGAGGCGAAATGTAAGGAGTTGAGACTTAAATGAGAAACCAGATTCCAGAGTGGAGATTCAGGTAGGTGGGTGGTCAGTATAGGATTAGCAAATAAGATATAGGGTGAGAGGAAAACTGATGAATTCAATCAGTATTGCCAAAGCTTTAGGGTTACGGAAGCATGCATTGCTCTAACTGATCTGTTTGTTAGCATGGTCATGGACCATCATCATGTCTCCTACCCTGCATCAATAAGGCCACAAGACTTGACAATTTTCTCCTTAGTCTTCTGGATCAAGATTTAAAAAAACAAAAAAACAACCTTCCATTTACCTATCTCTTGGTGTGAAAAGAAGGTAATATTTATTGGCTTATTTAATTAATCAATCAAATGTTTGTTGAATATTATGTGCCAAGTATATGCTAGCCTAGGCAAGAGGGGGGTACAAAAACAAAAGTAAAATACACCTTCACTATGAAGGTGTCAGGAAAGAAAACATGTATGTGCATACACATAGATACACACATAAAATAGGTACAAGATAATCAGAGGTATGGCATCAGCAGCTAGAGGTTTAATGTAGAAGGTGGTACTTAATTAAGCCTTGAAGGAAACAAGACAAAAAACTAAGACAAAAAAATGAGAAACATATTCCAAGCTCAAGGGAGATTCAGTCATAGGGATGGCTGACAGGGTACTATGCATGAGAAACATTAAAAAAGCCACTTTGGCTGTATCACAGTCTATGGGAAGGTATAATGATGTACTTCATAAAGTAGGTTGGTTAGAAGAGTTTTAAATGCAACAACTACCACAAGAAAGAAATAGGGTTTACATTTTATACTGAAGATAATAAGAGTCACTGGCAAGGGAATATATGTCCTCACCATTTCGGGGATTGGAACAGGTTTTTTGTAGGAAGCTGCATTTAAGTAGAATTTGAAAGGAAGCTTAGATTCTCTATGAGGTAGAGAGTAATGAGGAGGATGTATATTCTAGGTATAGGGTAAAACCATGAAGCAGAAAATGGAAAGTCTTCTAAAGGAACAAGCAGGATAATCTGACAAGAATGGTGAGGATAGAAATGGGAAAAAGGGGAAACATAAGATTGCTAGATGTAGTAAACCTGGGAAGAGAAGCTAAAGTCAAATAGAAAAGGGCTTTAAATGCTGATTGAGAGAAAGCTTGTAATTAGTTCAAAAGGAAAATGGGAAGGAAAGTGACATGACCAGAATTGTGTTTTAGGAATATCAATTTTGACATCTGTGTGATTTGAAAGAAAAAAGACTGGAAGCAGGGAGACAAAGTGGGAGGATATTGCAAAGATCTGGGTGAGAATGAGCTGAAATAGGACTGTGGTTATGTGGGGAAAAGGGGATAGATACAAGATATGTGAAGGATAGATAAGATTTGTTAACTAATAGGATATGTGGTATGAATAAGAGTAAGGAGTCAAGAATGATTCTGAGGTTATGAATGTGGGACAATGGTACTACTGACACAAATAGTTAAATTTGGAAAAGGGATAGTTTTTTTTGGGAAAGACAAGGAGTTTAGTTTTGGACATGCTGAATCTGAAATGCCTACTACCCAAGTGGAAGGGTCAAATAGGCAGTTAGTAATATGGTATGGGAGGCTCAGGTGTAAGACTGAGCCTGATATATAGATCTGAGAGTTATCAGCATTCAAATGCATTGATGAAGTCATGGTGACAACGTAGAGAACCTGGAATAGTCTCAGAGTTCACAGATAGGAAAAGAATCAAAGAGCATTTATCAGGAAAAACAGGAGGGGAGAGAACACTAGAAGGTGATAAAATGCTATAGGATTGTCTTTGTTGTTCCTTAATATTCCCATGTCTCCTGCAAAGCTTGCTACTTTAGCTGACCTAGGTTCTAATTTATTTCTCCAAAATTACATACTTAAGTATTTCAGAAGAATCATGATCTTAATCAGTATAGGTATTTGTTCCTTTCACCAGTGTAGATTACAGCGTAAGATTATCCTAAAATCTTAGTAAATAATGACTTTTGTGAATATGGCAATAAGGAACCCAACCCCTAAAAGCCACCCTTCTGCTAACGAGTTTTTTCTAAGTCCATATGGATTTGGACCCCTGCCTATCAATGAGACCATATGCAGAACTTTTCCTGTTTAATAGGATCTGCCAGAGTTTGAGTTCTGTTGACATAGCCTTTGTAAACTCAGCCATGAGAATCAAATTAAATAAAACTCATTTTTAGTTTGATTTATAAAGTTCCTTGGAGTCTGGCCTTTCTAGTACAGATATCATTTCCAGGACCTTCCCAATCTTCCTCCTGATATCTTATGTTTATATAGCATTTTATGACTCACACAGCTTTTTTTCACCTAAGTCCTGTGAGGTGGGTAATGTATTATTCTCATTTAAAAAAAAAAAAAAAAAAAGAGAGAGAGAGACTAAAAAAGCCTGAGCTGTATCTAGTAATTTTGGGACCTAGGATAAACTTCAGAAAATATACCTGAGGTAGCAAAGCTATAAGAAGTGTCCTCAAATTAACTTTAAAGACAGATTCAATTTGTGGGGAAAGTGACCTCAAGACAAAAGTACCTCTGAGGGAAAGGGTAGTAATCTCAGGATGCAACTGCTAAGAAGAAAAGGGAAGACTGAGACAGGGTGGGAGGTAAGGAGGAGACATACCAAGTGCTATCTTCCTATTTAATTAATCCAAACCCCCCTACTACATCAAGATATCTATTAGATTGTTTAAAATATTACAAATTATTGGATTTTTTCTTGCTACTATGTAAAAAGACACAAGTGGCCTATTACCCTTTTCACTGGAGGACCCAAAACCTAGTTACTTAGGATTGCTAACTGAAATACTCCGGTATTTTAAGATTGTATGTATAAAGCAGTTACAGTGGCACAGTGTCCAGAGTGCTGAACCTGGAATGAATTTTAAAATCTGAGTTAAAATGACTTTAGAAATGTACCAGCTGTGTGGCCCTGGGCAAGTCGCTTAACCTCTTCCTGTTTCAGACAGATGTTAATCATCTATAAAAAAGGTTAAGAATTGTCCCTAGCTTCCAAAGTTGTGGGAACATCAAACAGTACACACATGGATGGAGCAGAGGTCGATTGGTCTCTGATCAACTGGTTTACCTCTCCCTTCCCCCCAACATTGAAGTCCAACAATAGAAACACTTTAAAATGGAGAAATGGTACACCAACATGGATTTTTAGGTTGATTAACAAAGTACCAAAATGAATGCTCCCATGTTGTGTAGTGCTGGAGTGAGTCAGAAGACCTGGATTAGGATCCTCTCTTTGACAATTTACTGGCTGTGTCACCATCAATTAAGACTTTTTTTTGAGCTGAGTTTTCTCATTTATAAGATAGGAAAATAATGTTACCTTTGCCACCTATGTCACAGGGTTGTTGTTGAGATTCAAATGAGCAATGTAAGTGGAGTATTTTACAAACTTTAAAGTTCTATATAAAGGTTATTTATTCACAGCTTCAACTGCTGAAACTATGTCCTTTATTTGATCAAACTACATTGATCAAATTCTGATTGTTATTTTTTCCACGGTTTTCTAATGTCAGAGCCTTGTGCTAGGTGCTAGAGGATGAACAGACAGGAGAGAATTCTTCTCATGAAGCTCCCAGTGTTTTGGCAGGTGTGACCCAAGCAACTGAGCTAAGTCTTAAGGGCTAGGAAGTCAGAAATTGATGATGGCAGGGGAAAGAGCATTCTAGAAATAGCAAATACTATAGCACTATCACATTACCTAAAAAATAAACAAACTTAATTTATCAAAAACCAGGACAACCAGGTGGACCTCTAGTATTTAAGATTTTATCTTGGGTTGAAATTTTACCTTCTAATAGACCATTTAATAAATATTTGCTTATTGAAAAAATTATTAGATAGGATCTTAACTTTGACTAACTTTTCCATCTTTTTATGAAAAAGAAATTCCAGTTCAATGTCTACAGTATTTATGGAGCATTCATATATACACACACACACACACATACAGAGAGACAGGGACAGAGACAGAGAGAGACAGAGACAGAGAGAGACAGACCGTTAAGGCCCAGGGAAGTAATGCAACTTGCCAAGGTTACATGGAAAGCAATTAGCTATTGGATTTAACATTGACCTCAGGTTCTTTTCAATCTAAATCCTGGGTTCTTTTTACTATACTACACAGTTACCCTGCTAGGCATTCATTAGGCAGTTTTAGGTAGATATAAAATTTTTCTTCTATAGTTTTACTTTTTTTTTTTTTTTTGGTTATTGCTTGGATGCAGAATGGTCTGTTGTACAACTGAGTCAACTGAGAGTTTAAGTGACAATATGGACCAGCAGGTGTCAAAGATTGAACCTAAACTTAAATTTTCCTGTGTCTGAAGTCCTAGCTGTTTCACCATACTATACTATCTCTCTTGTGGTTTACATAGAATTCTTTAACATATAACAGTAGCTGACATTCATATAACACTTTCCTGTTTACAAAGTGTTTTATGTATATTTCAGTCTCTTAATAACCCTGTGAGGTAGGTGATACAAGTATTATTCTAATCTCGAAGATGAGACAATAGATAGAGATTTAAGGAAATTACTTAACGTTACTACTAAGAAGCTGTAGAGCCAAAATTTTAACCAAGGCCTTCTGACTACAAATCCAGTGGTCAAGTTCAAACCATGCAAACATGATTAATAGATATATTCTTGAAATTTATGCCTAAGTACTTTTTTGTGGTCAAAATTACATGTCCTGAGGTGGTAGGTATGAGAAGAGAATCATTATTGTACTTCTAATTAGCAAGAGAAAGGGAAAGAATTCAAGGAATCTTAGGAAATCATAGAAGGAAGACAATTAAGTCAAGTAGGAAAGGGAAGACAAGGTCTCTTTATGTCCTTTTCACAACCTGGGAAAGGTGATGACAAGGCCCCAAGAGAAGAATCATGATGATCCTAAGATTGGAGCATAAAGAACCACCAAGGGGATAAGGATAAAATAATAAGTTCAAGTGTTACAAGGAAAGCTGGATCTCTTGTAGCTCAGGAATTTGACAAATAATGGAAAGTTACTGAAAATGATCACCTGATGAATTAGAGCGCGTGACAAAAAATTAACAGTGTTGAGTAGAGAATCTAGACACAAAAAGCATAAAAGCTCTCAGAGTACCATCTGTAGTTCTCAAATCTTTAGAGAGCTATTATAAAAACACAGACCCCATAAGGTAAAAGCCTGAAGGTTCCAACTTTCTAAGGTGAAGAAGTTTCTTTCACCTTAAAATACTAAGAAATTCCCATTGTAAACCCTAGCAAAACAGATGGAGTTTGGACTCTGACCTGCCCTATCTCCACCCTTCCAAACACACTTGCAGCTGTCCTGATTTTAGAATTTAGAATTAAGATCCATCCCAGAAGACTGTCTTAAAATAGCTCAGGATATTACATCAGGACCAGCATCTTTTATTCATATACAATTAAGCAGATATTTAAGAAAAACTTGTATGGAAATCAAGATAAAATCCAACCATGAAAAAAAGATATTACCCTGGTTTGTTACCAAAGGAATGACAAAATAAATGATTTGAAGTTATCTCTCTGCTTTAAATTTCCATTACTAACTAGACTACTTCCTAAGAGAAATAGCAGTTGTCTTTCCAGCTAATTAACTACTGTAACAGAAGATCAAAAGATCTTTCTTCTGGTGAAAAGCAAACTTGAACACTGATTAAAAAAAGTACAGAGATGACTTTCTGGTTACATTCAAAGACTTGTGACATCGCCACTGTATGGTTGAATTTGGGCAAGAATTTCTGATGACAATGCACTTACTAAAAATAAACATGAAGTGTGAAGTATATCGAAAAACCTTAAAAACATTTAAAGAGTTCATAAAGGAAAGGTTAAACATAAAGAAGGGTACAACTTTAATTTGATTTGTACTTGGCAAGATTTTTTTTTGTTCATACCATCTTCTTAAAACAAACTACCTAACAGAAAATAAATAGAATTCAAAGATTAAGAGGGCTGGATGGGAAATCAAAAGACCAACCCGGGTTATAGATCCAGCTCCATCACTAATGCTGTTGGACTTGTTTCCTCACTTGTTAGAAGAGATTCTAATTATTCACACTACAAAAAAGACTAAAAACAAAACAAAACAAAAATGCATCAATGTTAATTGGTTAATAAGTTAATTAAGTCTCAAATGGCACTGTAAAAAACAAAACAAAAAAAATCTATTCTGATAACTGCACTTTTATAATATCTGCTGGGGTCTTGGTTTGGGAGAGTATAAAAGGGTAGATAATCACTACCAGAAAAGCTCCCTGGCTAGAACCATCTAACATACAGGCTAGTTTCCAAGGGTTTAGGTTTGCCAATAAGTCAAATACAAAGCAAAATTTTCTTCTAGAAAGGTGAAAGTTGTTGGGAGTCGTACTTTTTAATATTATTCTTACTCCACACTGCCACACGTCTCCAAAATTGTATTCATCTGTCAGCCTAGTCTAGGTTAAGCTCATATGCCTTATTAGCCCTCAGAAGCAGTTAAAACTTCAAAGGATGTCACAGATGGAGCTCTAATCTCACCTTTTAATTTTACAGAGGAAAATACTGATGATCAGATCTTCAATTACAGTGCAAACAAGTCCAAGTGATAGTCACAGGTGCTGTGGCTGGGTTTCCAAACTGATGCTTAGTCCAATGCCCTGGCTCTGAGAATTTTTAATTTAAGGTCTGGAAAAAAAAAGCTGTTTGGATTGCCCCAGCTTAGTTTAATAAATCATAGCAAATGTTTGCTTTTAGTTCAAACTTTCACTATAATTTAAAGAGAGCCTAAGAGGTTCAATGTGGTTAGTTTTAAAAGCTGAGTCCCTCAGTCAAATTTTAGCTATCAGGACAAAGGACACAACTGCAAAAAGGTATATTTACTATTGCACATGCACACCCTCACTTCTGCGCATGCAAATCAGGTAATTGCATGCTTAACTACCTGATTTGTGCATGCAATTACCAGATTTGTGCACACAAAAACTGAAGCAGTTTAATAAACACTCACCCTTCTACGTTCTCCAGAAAGGAGTTGGATATGAGAGCTGACTGTGTTGAATCCATTTCTTGGCTGAACCTGATGGCTGGTATTCCAAGTCAGAAATAAAATGGTCTGTGTCAGAGAAGAAGACATAGCTACTGAATGGAGCAAACCACAAAGTATGGTCATTTACTACAGTGCCTTGCCTGGTGAAGAACTCACAGAGAATTTCATGTTTAGCTCATTTTAAATTGGAATCATCCTTTATTTATAAAGAATTTTGGTTCTACCATATTTAATGATAGGGATTTAATAGTTCTACATCTGCTAATTAGAGCTCCTACAAATGACATCAGTTTATGTAACTGTTCCTAGATCATAATAAAAAATGAGAACTGACATTTTGCATGTACTACTTTAAGGTTTACAAAATGCTTTATACATGTTAAGTCATTTGATCCACAACAATCATATGAAGGAATTTCTAGAGGCAGTGCCATAATTTTGGTATCATAAAGAGTTGACTTGTCCACCCTCACACAATAGGAAATCCAATTCCAATCTCTTCTGACTGTAGATCCAGTATTTTTTTCCACTACATAAAAGACCTTGTGGATCCTTTTGGGGGAAGAGGTGAGAGGGGGGAACAATTGATTTTTCTTACCTATTAAAGGTATTTTTCCAATTTAAAACAGTATTGTATGAGGGTTTAAATTATTCTAATGCAGACTGAAATTCAAATCTAGATGGGGACTGAATTCCCCGGATAATAGATATCTTTTTTTTTTTTTTTTTAAAGTTAAAATACCCTAAGCAACCCTATATGCAAATTGGGGGTAAGGTGGAGTTTTAAGGTGTTGGTGGTAGAAATTTTATTTGTGTCAGGGAATGCCCTTCACAGAAATTGGACACAATTTCTTCAGTATAGTGTCAAGAAGTAGTCTGGGCACTGAGAAATTAATCATAATTGCTAAAATTCATACAGATACGTAAAGCTTGTAAAGGGTTTTACACATATGACTTCATATGATCCTCAAGGCTGTAAGGAAGGCACTATCATTAGCCCCATTTTATAGATGAGAAAAGTGAGGCTAAGAGAGTTTAACCAGCCCAAAGTCACACAATTTATATGAGCATGCATGGCAAGATCTGAAGGTTCATCCACAGTCATACATAAATGCCAGAGGCAGGACTTAAACCCAAGTCTCCCTGACTCCTGGGCCAATTTTCTATTCACTGTCCTATGTTTCCTTTTTACAAATATTTATCCTTAAAAACTAAAAATGATGTAAGCAATTACATATATATACATATATATAAAATATGGAGCCAAGAATGTTTTTCTTAAATGTGTGGATAATTATTTCAGAAGCAGCAGCTTTTCATCATTTTGAAGAGGTTCTATAGTTCCTACTACAAGTGTGGTCAGCAGTCAGGATGAAATGAGAAAATATCTGTAAAAAGCCCTTAGGAGGGTCTTTGGAACATAGAAGGCATGATTATAAATGTTTATTCCCTTCTCTTTCCCCCAGTCTCCAAAAGAGCCAAGACTATGAATAAGCACAAAGGGAACAAGGGATATTTAAAAATATTTCTTTTGATTACTGCACATATTTTTAAAGTCAGAATATTATTGTTTGCATGGCCTCTAGACATTTTGTGATGCTAAGTCAAATGTTTTACAGTGAAAACTCAAAACTTCAGTAGACAATAAATATAAGGGGTGGCTAGGGGTATATAAATAACCTTGCACTACACTCTATTCAAAATGCCCTTTAATGAGAATCATAAATTTTAAGTAAAAGAAAAAGAGAAACCAGCCTCTGAAATAACCTAACTCATTCTGTTTACTAGACCATGGGAAAATGTTGACTTTTAGATCTGATTGTATGTGTTCATATGTGAATATACATGTGTTAAGGTCTCAAATTCAAAAATTTTAAAAGTTTATAGCATTGATCCAAAGTAATTATTTTGAGTTCCTTATAAACAGCTCCTATGTTTTTTTCCTTACAGATATTAACCCCTTTTTCTGTCATGCCTCAAATAACAGAGAAAACAGAAGTATTGTAAGAATCTATCTCCCTGATTATGCAGCTCAGTACTGTAGTTTTACCTCTCCCCCCAAAAAATTTTCCCCTCATGTGCCATGAAATCTCTTCTCTGGATATACAATTTTCTATTCTTCTGGATGGCAGTTGCTCCCAGGAACTCTGATTCCCCTTTTCTTAAGGGAGAACAAGGGTATTCTCTACACATAAGCTTCATGCAGATTATATCCATTGTAAGGTCTCCAGCTCCCACTACAGAATACTTCTCTTTCCTTATGGAAGTGTTCTTCAGTGGAAACCCTTGTCATGAGATTTCACTCTCTTTCTTTGTTTCAATTTCTTTCATTGCTTCCTCACCCATTTTCCTATAGGCTCTCATCTTCCTGAGAGAAGTTTTTTTTTTTTCCTTTCATAATTACTGAATGACAGAATCTCCTCTCCTCTATCCTTTTAAACACCCTCACATTTTCGAATTCAGTCCATCCAAAAACACTGATTCACCTATTGATAGGTATTGTGAGATTTTATGAGATTTGAGACTTGTTTTTTCACCTTTACCTGTATTTGACTTTTGCTTATAACCCTGGTTTTCACTGTGTACTTTTCGGGGGGGAAAATATTTTAATAGTTTCTATTGTTCTTAATCCCATAAGTGGTTTTTTTGGTGGGTTTTTTGGTTTTTTTTAAGTCATTCCTCTAACTCTTTTTCTTTGGGGGGTAATTTTGTTACCTGTGCCTTCCTTGGTAGCTTTATTTTTTCACCTTTCTTGTATTCTCAGTTGTCTCGAGTATTTGCAAAGTACATAATTTGTTCAGCTATGATTTATTTTGTAAGAATATTTCAAATATTTTTTAATTGAATGTCCATTGTTTTCATTAATATATCATCTTGAGCTCCTTTGCTTTTTGGAATACATCATTTCTGATGAATATGGAATAGTTGCATGTTAATTAAATTTCTTTTCATTTATATTTTAAAGTTTTTCTCCTAGTTTCTGCAAAATTGCAACTACATAGGGGCAGCTAGGTGGTGCAGTGGCTAGAGCAACAGCCCTGAATTCAGGAGGACCTGAGTTCAAATGTGGTCTCAGACACTTAACACTTCCTAGCTGTGTGACCCTGGGCAAGTCACTTAACCCCAATTGCCTCAGGGGAAAAAATTACATCTATGTAGTTTGCAGTACAAGGTATTTTCCTGAAGGCAATCTGTGGATGCATTGGCACCTTGTTGTTTATGTTCAGAAGTTCTAAGAAATTTTCTTATTTTTATAGCATTTTGGTGTTTGGGGGTTTTTGACTTGTCATATTTTTTTTTTTGGAGACCCTTAAATTATTTCTACACATCTGTCTTTGAGACCAATATATTTTACTTTATGAAGATCATGCTTTTTATTAAGTTAAAAAGTTTTTGTACAAACAAAACAAATGAAGACAAGATCAGAAGGGAAGCAATAAATTGGGAAACCATTTTTACATTTAAGGGTTTTGATAAAGGCCTCATTTCTAAAATATATAGAACTGACTCAAATTTCTAAGAATTCAAACCATTCTCCAATCGATAAATAGTCAAAGGATACGAACAATTTTCAGATGAAGAAATTAAAACTATTTCTAGTCATATAAAAAGGTGATATTAAAAAGGTGCTCCAAATCACTATTGGTTAGAGAAATGCAAATTTTTTTTATAGTAATGCTTTTTATTTGCAAAACATATGTATGGGTAATTCCTAAACATTAACCCTTGCAAAGCTTTCTGTTACAAAATTTTCCCCCCTACTCCCCACCCCTCCCCTAGATGGCAGGATATCCACTACATGATAATTATGTTAGAATACTTAAGAAATCGAATATATGTATAGTTATTGCATCATTTTTTGTGCAGGAGAAATCATATCTACAAGAAAGAATAATCTGATAAAGGAAATACAATGTAAGCAAACCTCAATAGAGAACATGAAAATGTTATGTTGTGGTCCACATTTCACATCCCTCTCTCTAGGTGTATATGGCTCTCTTCACCGAACAATTGGAACTGGTTTGAACCATTTCATTGTTGAAGAGAGTGATGTCCATTAGAACTGATCCTCATATAGTATTGTTGTTGCCATGAATAATGATCTCTTGGTTCTGCTCACTTCACTGAGCATTAGTTCATGCAAGTCTCTCCAGACCTCTCTGAAATCGTCCTGCTGGTTATTTCTTACAGAACAATAATATTCCATAACATTCATATACCATAATTTATTCAGCCACTCTCCAATTGATAGGCATCCAAGAGAAATGCAAATTAAGACAACTCTGAGGTACCACTACACACCTCTCAGATTGGCTAAAATGACAGGAAAAGATAGTGATGAATGTTGGAGGGGATGTGGGAAAACTGGAACACTGATACATTGTTGGTGGAACTGTGAATGGATCCAACCATTCTGGAAAGCATTTTGGAACTATGTTCAAAAAGTTATCAAACTGCATACCCTTTGACCCAGCAGTGTTTCTATTGGGCTTATATCCCAAAGAGATCTTAAAGGAGGGAAAGGAACCCACATGTGCAAGAATGTTTGTGTCAGCCCTTTTTGTAGTGGCTAGAAACTGGAAACTGAATGGATGCCCATCAATTGGAGAATGGCTGAATGAGTTATGGTATATGAATGTCATGGAATATTATTGTTCTATAAGAAATGACCAGCAGGATGATTTCAGAGAGGCCTGGAGAGACTTGCATGAACTAATGCTGAGTGAAATGAGCAGAACCAGGAGATTATTGTACACGGCAATAAGAAGACTATATTATGATCAATTCTGGCTTTCTTCAACAATGAGATGTTTCAAATCAGTTCCAATTGTTCAGTGATAAAGAAAGACATCTACACCCTAGAGGACTGTGGGATTTGAGTGTAGGGCCACAACATAGCATTTTTATGCTTTCTATTGATGTTTGCTTGCATTTTGTTTCCTTTCTCAGGTTTTGTTTTGTTTTGTTTTTCTTTCTAGATCCAATTTTCCTTGTGCAGCAAGATAACTATAAATATGTATACATATACTGTATTTGTTATAGCTTTAATAAAATTAATAATAATTTTTTTAAAAGATCATACTTTCTTTTAACATTATTGTTTTTTGTTTCTCTTCTTCCAGAAGACCCTTTATTTCTGTGTACTTGCACTTCCAGTTAGTTGTTCTCTGCTTTTTTGGTGAAGTTTGCCATCACGGATTCAAGTTTTTGTATTGTTAATTATTTCTGCTCTGCAGGCCATGAATTTGGCTTTCACCATTAATATTATTTCTCCTTTAAATCATTTGGGATCATCCCACTGTAACTCCGTGTTCTCTTAAGAATCGGTCAGACCCTCTTCCTCTTCAATTGTTGAGTATTTCTCCCTCTCCTGTAACATTTGTTCGTAGCTGTCTGGACGCTATTACCAATATTTTTCCCCATTGGTTTATCTGTGCTCAAAGTAATAGAGTTGTATTCCTCCCAAGAGCTTTGGTCTTTTTTCTTCTCTAGCATAAGCAGATGAACCAACAGAGAAAATATCAGTAACAGATGGAAAGATAGGTTCCAGATCATTTTCCCCCTATTGCTGACTTGCTGTCTTCTTCCTTATTAATTCTAATTTTTCTGAAGGCTGAATTTCAAAGCTATCTTAGGCTTCCTCCCATGCTGGACAATACACATTTCTCTGCCCCAAATGACTTCTGATAGAATAGAACAGACTTCAGCTGGGAATAAATTTCCTTTACTGTGCAGGCCTGGTGATGGCATCTTGCCCCTATTCCTCAATGATGTGTCAACTGCCACACAGCAGTGCCAGCCACAATAAGCTTTTGCCTTTTGGTTTTCCAAGGTAAGATTTGTAAGGGGGAAAGACAGAATTAAATCCTATTGTGCTGCTGTGGATTGCCAAGGTAAGTCAGCTTCTCTGCTGTTAGTTCATTGTTATTAGAGTTCTTAAGTGTCTTAAGAGTATGCAGAAATTGTTTTATTTCATGGGAATAATTCATATTTTGGAGAGGTCATAACGATCTGAGAAAGTGTCAAGTCTTTCATTTTGTTGTTCTATGGAATTCAATTATCTGTACCATTACAATATAAATCTTTGGCCCTCTTCACAATGACTTAATTCAGTGACATTTGTTTTAAGAAAAATATGGCACAATTTGGGGACAGAAGAGTTGTCCCATATGGTACCATGTTCCCATGGTAGGGATCCATCACTCCCAACTTTTAGACATCACTTGAATGAGTAGAAAAGGTGATGTGGAGGAGCCTACTGGTCTGACTCTCTGCTTGGTCACTATACGCTCCAGATTGCTGATGAAACCCAAGGACCTGCTGGATCAGCCTTCAAATCTCTTGGCTTTTCTAGCTGCCTTATATCTGAACACTTTGACATATGGTGTGTCTTTCCCAATTAGAGCTAGAGCTCCTTGAAAACAGCAATTGTCTTGTCTTTCTATTTGTAATGTCAGCATTTATCACAGTGCTTATTTTATAATAAGGGGTCTTACTAAATATTTCTCGTTTAAAGAAAGAACACAGAAGAAAAAGATCTTATAGTAGAAAGGGCCCCACATGTGCAAGAATGTTTGTGGCAGCCCTTTTTGTGGTGGCTAGAAACTGGAAACTGAACAGATGCCCTTCAATTGGAGAATGGCTGAATAAATTATGGTATATGAATATTATGACCTGGGACATAGGAGGTAATTAGAAAAAAGTAAAATTATCTAAAGGAGAACCCTTTCCTTAATGTGATCCAATATGCAAAATCTACTTTTGATGTCATTTTTTCCTTCTCTAACCAAGTTTGCAGATCCCCTAAAATCTATTCACAGATTCCAGATTAAAAAGCCTTGGTTTAGAGGGAATCCTTCCTAGGGGTTCTGGAATTTATTTATTTTTCTTTCTTTCTTTTTTTTTTAAATTTATTTTATTTGCAAAACATATATATGGGTAATTCTTCAACACTGACCCTTACAAAGCTTTCCCTTACAAATTTCTCCCCTCTAGTCCCCACCCCTCCCCCCCAGGTGGCAGGAAATCCACTACATGTTAATTATGTTAAAATACTTGACAAATTGAATTTATGTATACATATTTCTACACTTATCATTGTTATACAAGAAAAATCATATCTACAAGAAAAAAAATCTGAGAAAGGAAACACAATGCAAGCAAACATCAATAAAGAGCATAAAAATGTTAATATTGTGGTCCACATTTCATATCCCTCTCTGAGTGAATATGGTTTTCTTCATTGAACAACTGGAACTTGTTTGAAACATTTCATTATTGCAGAGAGCCATGTCCATCAGAATTGATCATCATATAGTCTTGTTGTTGTCATGTATAATTATCTCCTGGTTCTGCTAGTTTCACTCAGCATCAGTTCATGCAAGTCTCTCCAGGCCTCTCTGAAATCGTCCTGCTGGTCGTTTCTTACAGAACAATAATATTCCATGACATTCATATACCATAATTTATTCAGCCATTCTCCAACTGATGGGCATCCATTCAGTTTCCAGTTTCTAGCCACTACAAGAAGGGCTACCAAAAACATTCTTGTACATGTAGGGCCCTTTCCCTCCTCTAAGATCTCTTTGGGATACAAACCCAATAGAAACACTGCTGGGTCAAAGAATATGCACAGTTTGATAACTTTTTGAGCATAGTTCCAAATTGCTCTCCAGAATGGCTGGATCTGTTCACAGTTCCACCAACAATGCATCAGTGTCCCAGCTTTCCACATCCCCTCCAACATTTGTCATTATCATTTCCTGTCATTTTAGCCAATCTGAGAGGTGTGTAGTGGTACCTCAGAGTTGTCTTTATTTGCATTCCTCTGATCAATAGTGATTTGGAGCACCTTTTCAT
This sequence comes from Myrmecobius fasciatus, assembly GCA_023553655.1. Classification (NCBI taxonomy): domain Eukaryota; kingdom Metazoa; phylum Chordata; class Mammalia; order Dasyuromorphia; family Myrmecobiidae; genus Myrmecobius; species Myrmecobius fasciatus. The sequence goes on along the minus strand of JAJPUD010005239.1, from coordinate 144,727 downwards.
ATGACTAGAAATAGTTTTAATTTCATCATCTGAAAATTTTCTGTTCACGTCCTTTGACCATTTATCGATTGGAGAATGGCTTGAATTCTTATAAATATGAGACAATTCTCTATATATTTTAGAAATGAGGCCTTTATCAGAACCCTTAAATGTAAAGATGATTTCCCAATTTATTGCTTCCCTCCTAATCTTGTCTGCATTAGTTTTGTTTGTACAAAACCTTTTTAACTTAATATAGTCAAAATTATCTATCTGGTGTTCAATTAAGACTTCCAGTTCTTCTTTGGACATAAATTTATTCCATCTTCACAGGTCTGAGAGGTAAACTATACACTACATTCCTCTAATTTACTTATAATATCACTCTTTATATCCAAATCATTGGAATTTATTTTTTTATTAGATCTTTACAATTTGTTCCTTTAGCCCAGGGACTGGTAAAGCTGTGGGCCCACAGACCTGTGGGCTATGAATAGGCCATGAATTAATAATCTTCCCCCCCATTTTAAAAATAATAAAGCTTCAATTAAAAGTAAAAACTGTTCTTGGCTTACAGGCTGGTATAAAAATCCATATTGGATTTTGCCAATTCTTGCTCTTCTCACAAAGATCTCTTCCTTAAACATTTAATTGTTCTGTGTGTTTCATGTAGTTAACTTTGTCACTGTGATTAGTGTACTGCAAGTTTTAATTTTCTAAGTCTTGTAAATGTAATAAGGAACTAGTTTAGCCCAGCATGCATAGTGCTGATAATCTTCTTAGAGAAGCTAGGGAAACTGGGAGGCACCATGATATAGAGCAGAAGGTAGGACCTTATGTAATGGAGGGGGCCTCCTCTATTATTCCAAGGATGAACAGATCTGCTTAAAACAGGAAAATGACAAGCATTTTTATCTGCTGCTGAGCTGAAAATGAAAATATATTCTAAAGGTACTAGGTACTGGAGAAGGCTTTTTTTTTTTTTTTTTTGGAGAGACAATTAGGGTTTAAGGGACTTTCCCAAGGTCACACAGTTAGGAAGTATTAAGTGTCTTAGACCATGTATGAACTGAGGCCCTCCTGACTCCAGAGCTGGTGCTATATCCAATGTGCCATCCAGCTGCCCTCAAAGAAGGCATTTTTTTCCTTTTCTCCCTCAGTTTCTGCCTCTGCTGCACGTCTCCTGGAGTAGAGTAGCCCCAAACATGTGAGGTCATGGCTCGGTGGCAGTTTTTCTGTTGCCTTTTCTTTTAATGATTTCAGATAAAGGAATATAGGAATGGGCTGAGACCTCATGAGCTACTTCAAAGATTTTTGTTTGTGCAGAAGTTAAAAACAAAACAACCACCATACTCTGAATGGGTAGGTAATAGCAAATTAGATAATTTTAAAAAGAATAACAATAAGCTTGTTTTCATAAAATCATGCAATCCTAGTAAATGCAGAAACAGGAAAAGCCATGGAAAGTATTTGATATAATCTCCCAATGTAGTGGTGAGGCAACGAAGCCCCAAAAGTTTCAATGACTTGCCCACATTCATACAAGTGCTGAGTAGCAGAGCCAAAATTAAAAATGAAGTCTTTTGACTCCAAATTTAGCTCTTTTTCTACTATGGCTGTATTGCTTCACCTGCTTTGCAAGAGAAATCAGTTTCTCATTAGACAGCCTGAATTCCTGTGCCATAATAAAAAAGTATTTCACATACTATCACTAGGTACTTAACATAAAGATTTAGCTAAAGCTAAAGTTTGTAATTTGTCATTGAAAGTTACACTTAGAGAAAAATCCTGCCATTTGAATAGGAAGGCAAATACTATTTATTAATGGTTCATTTCTCATCTATGGGCTTTAGGTTCTCTACCTGTAAATAGGAGACAGGAATAAGTTTATCTATAGTGTCCCTTCTTAGCGCCAACATTCTATAAATCTACTCACTATATGATTCCCATGATGTACATTTCCATTAATGACATAATTGTCCAGTGTTTATGTTACTGAGTTTTTAAGGGTAGAATATAATATATATTTCATTAGATAAGAATATTTTGCTTATTAGGTATATGCAATGCCAAAACAGCTATGTTTATGTCAAGAATCACCATAACTACACAAGACAAATTTAGTCTAATATATTTAGCTTTGACTATGACTACACACAATCTTCAAGTAGTAAAGTGTCAATTTTCACTTCAACAGCACAGCAGGCTATATTTAACACAACTTTCCCTCTTCAGTAGGGAAGCAGCTGTGATTTTGGTTAGCTTGTGATCTAAGGCGGGGAATATGGCAGGCAAGGTACCATCCCTAACAAGCTGCATCGACTTGGTTGGATTTTATACAAGTATATCTTTATTATATAGAAGTCTATCTTAGACCAAGATGGTCTAAGATAGACTAAATCCAAACTCTAGAATCATAATTAAAATGTTTAAAACAAAAACTATTACAGGCAATAATATTTTTTATTTATTGGAACAAGTTTAGTGTATGGTATTATGACTCCAAGAAAAAGATGACATAAATCACCACATTGTATAATCTACATTCTTACAAAAATTCACAATTTCCAATATGCACTGAATGAAAATTCAGTGCTAACTTGGCAAATATAAAGTAGATTATTCAAAGTTAGGCAATGACATTAGAAAAAGAATGGAATACATAGTGGAAAATATGGGAACTAAGTTCAAAATGAGAGCTCCAAAAATGATGAGTAAAAGCAACACTGATCTAATAATGATAGCCTCTCAGGTTGTTTTGAAGGCAACAATTTTTGAATGATTGCCTAAATAAAATGAATTCACCTTATAAACCCTGGATAGGATGCTTTCCCCCAAATGTTCTAAGCTCCTTTGGATCTGAGGAGATACTGATTTGACTGATTTGAACAATCAACAGGACTCACTGGGAATAAGTTTCCTTTTAAAATTTCTGTCCCTTTAATCATTCACTCAACAAGAATTTGTTAAGCAACCACGAAGTGTCCCAGCAATAGATACTGAGTCTAGAGATATAAAAAGTGGAAGTTTCTGCCTTGAAGGAACTTATTTGGGGTATAAAAATATTCACAGAATACATACAAAATAAATACACAGTGACTAGGGGCAAGGACTAATAACTAGGGGAATCAGAAAAGTTTTTTCAAGATTTAACTTAAGTGAAACCTTCTTCAAGGATGCAAAGGGTTCTGAGGAAAGCATTCTAAGCATAAGGGATGGCCTCTATACAGGCAAAGAGGCAGGAGATCCAACTCTAAGCATAGGCCACTTTAAAAGGAACATTGAGTGGACAAGTGGAAGTAATGTGTTATCACAGATTGGCTTAAAAATGTCAAACAAGGGAGTTTGTGGTTTCTTCTAAAGACAATAGGGAACTACTGAAGCTTATTGAGCAAGGTGATGATATGATCTGACCTATAAAAATATGAAACTAAATACCTATTAGTTTTGGGGAATGAAATGCAACAAATATCTTTTATATTCAGAAATAAAATTTTGCCAAATTTAATCCCACATAGGAAAAAAAAAAGGCAAGAAATGAAGCATGCTCTCCAATGACTGGGAATAACTGAAGAAACCCCTGGTATATTGATGTAATAGAATGACTGATAGGAAGAATTCAGAAAAGAGGGAGGATTTATATAGACCAATGTAGAAAAGAAAAAACCCACAAGAACAACATGCACAATGACTACAATACACAAACAAAAACAATATATAAAAAAGCATTTGTACTCCAATGAAATGAAATGACCTATATGTTGGTTTCATAGGGACAGATCAAACAGACTATCCTTCTAAAAGGGAAGTAACAACTATTATAGAATGAGATGATGCATATAATGTCAGAAGTGGTCTCTGATCAGGTAGATGTGTCTCTTTTTCTGTTAAAAGGGAGACATGGGACAAGGAATGAATATACTAGAAAGTGACTATGACATAAAATCCAAATGCATTCCACTCGCTTATGGTAATGCCAATATCCTCTCCCTAATAATAAAGAAAATCTATACTGATATAGTATAGTCTAGACTGATATATATAGTCAAAAAATTAGGTTTAGACAATATACATATTATAAGCAAGATAAACTCCAATTATGTGATTTAGACACAAAAGCAAATGTAAGTGTGGGTGTGTATTCATAACCAACTTAGAAAAATAAGGAAGAAATGACATGATCTACAGACAAGAAAAAATTTGATGTTAAGCAACAGAAAGGATCATAAAAGATGAAACAGGAAATTTTTGTTGTATAAAAATTTAAAGTTCTGCAGAAACAAAATCAATGCAACTAAAATTAGGAACAACTTATCTATTACAAAATTGTATCATACAACCCGAATTGTGTACTCACTACTATTCAATTCTTCTATATCTCTCTTATCAACTCACTATATCACTCTCCACTGTGGCTTTCTCAAACCTTTTCATTCTTCCTCAAACATCTAAGCTCCCCTCTCAGCTGAAAACCTTCATATTTTACAGAAAAAGCCACTGAAGCCATATGCTGAGAGCTCCCTCTTCTCTCTTATTACTCAGATGCCCTCTGCCACTTTCTCCTCCTTCTTCCCTGTCTCAGATAAGCAGATGACCTTACTCTTTACCAAAACAAACCTCATACCTGAACGATCTCATTCATCCACTATCTTCTCCAACAGATGTGATCCTTAGTCTCTCTCTCTGAATAGTTCTAACCTACTCCCTACAAATGTGCCCATGTCTCCCCCATTTTCAAAAAAAATCCCTCACTTGATCCGTTCATTCCCCACCACTGTCCTATAGCTCTTCTGCCCTTTGTGGCTAAACTCTTTGAGAAGGCTCTCTCTGTATAACAGATACTTCCACCCCCTCTTCTCACTTGTCTTAATCTCCCTCCTTTAATCCAGTTTTCAATTTCCACATTCCAAAGAAACTGCTCTCTCTGAAACTACTAAAGATCTCACACTTGCCAAATAAAGCGACCTTTTCTCAATTCTCACTCTTCTTGACCTCTCTGCAGCCACTGTCAATCACCATCTTTCCCTTGATAAATTCTCTAGCTTTTCAGGCCATCTCATTCTCCTCCTACCTATCAGACCACTCTTCCAGCACTTCTGCTGGATCCTCATCCAGGTTAAATCCATTAACTGGGAGTACCCCACAGGGCTCTGTCCCAGTCATTCTCTTCTTCTTCTATATTACTTCATTTGCTGATCTCAGCAGCAACCATGGATTTAATTGTCATCCGTAGGCGGGTGCTTCTCAAATCTTAGGTATTCAGCCTTTCCCTTCTCTGCAGATCTTCAGGTTCCCATCTCCAACTGTCCTTCAGATATCTCAAAACTGGATGTCCAGTGGACAGATTAAATTTAATCATGTCTAAAATTTAACTTTTCCCTTAAAATTCCCCCACCCCTAACTTTCCCATTGCCATCAAGGACTTGACCTTTGTAACTTGTCACTGGAATATAATCCCTTCTCTCCTTTGACAATGCTCTCCTGGTACAGATCTTCAAAACCTGGATGATTTTCACAGGCTTCTGTTTGATTTACCTGCAGGAGTCTGTCTCCATTCCATTCCATCCTCCATTCAACTGCCAAAGTAATTGTTCTGACATTGGTATCTAACCATGTCATCCCCAGTGAGTCCCTATCACCTCTAGGATCAAATTCAAAACCTGTGGGGCATTCAGAGACCTTTAAAACCTAACTTCCCTACACACTTTCCAGTATGCCTATACCTTATACTTCTCACATTGTCTTAGATGCCTCACTTCTTTTTGAATCCTCTATACTTAGCAGTATTTAGCACACAGTAGGTGATAGCAATTAATAAATGCTTGATGGTCTGACTGATCAAGCTTCTTGTGTTTACATATTAAGCTTTAAAAGTTCTTGTGATTGTACTAAGAATTATACATCTATACTGAAAACAGCAACCTCATTCTAGGAATAATTTAAAGATGATGTAACCTTTTTTTTACCAATAAATTCATCATCCTCTCCAGTATGCTTAGTACCTTCTCAATCCATCTTTAGAGGGTTGGATGGCAGGGCAAAAAGCTCTATCAGGGTTCAAAGGCCAGCAATTTCTCACCAGTTCAACTCTTTGGCCTAAACTCTTACTGTACTTTGGATTAGGCATCTTCAAAGTGTTTCAGCCTTCTTTTGGGCATTGCTTTCTTTCCTCCATTAGATTATCAGTTTCTTGAAGGTAGCGAATGTCTTCCTTTTTTCATTTATATCTACAGTACTTATCACTGTTAGGTAGATAATAAATGTTTACAAACTTTTACTTAAAGTTTATAACAAAACTTGTAAATATCTTAAGACTTAATTTGGAATAAGCCTTGTAAACTTTCCCATTAAAGGGTTAAATATTAGACCAGGGGCCAGAAAACTATTGAGGACTTGCCACCTGTTTCTGTACTGTCAACAATGGCATTTACTTTTTTTTCTTTTTTAATTTTATTGGATTTGGTCTGCAATTCATATTTAACTGACCTCTGCGCTAGACCACTAATATTAAATAGTATTTTTTCCAAGGCATTCCATTCACAAGGAGGATTCAGAATGTTAAGAGAAGTACAGTAAGATTGCTGCCCAGTTTAATAATTTCCTACCTAAGCATTTTACCAATACTAATACTAATTTCATGAAATACATGAATAATTCAAACTTTCCTGAATGTGTTCAGCAAGATTTTCTAAACTAGGAATATTTTCCATGCTAAAATATTAAGTAGGAAATTATGTATGTATAAAAAAATTATATGTTTTGGGCCTGGCTTAATTTCATCCATTTTACTCCAAAAGGTCCCTATTCACTCTTTACATCCTATTCCTCTTCCTTCTCTACTTGAAAGATGAACAGCTGAGATTTCCTACAATAACTTTCAAACTGTACTTCTGCTAAATGAGTTTAGAAAACATTGAGATAATAAATATTATTTCCCTAAAGATGGGATATGGCCTCAAATACTTAAGGGATATATGACCCTGGGTTGTTTGTTTCAGTTCTTCATCTTTAAAGCGCACATGAAGAAGTCAATGGCAAACCATCTTAATATCTCTACCAAGAAAACCCCAAATGAGGTCACAAAGAACATGACATAAATGAAAAGACTAAACAACAAACAGTTATAAAATAATTTTTTTTGGATAAAAAGTTTCTTAATCTCACTCAACATACAGTTTTAATACTTTAAGAGCTTATAATATAAGAGCCCACCCCCAATTTAGCATATGGTCTCTGAAAATTGCTGTGGCTGAAAAAAATTCTTCACTCTGCAGCCAGCCTGATGATATGTGAGACCAGACTTATACTAGAAGCCTTTGCAGTTTGGTGAAACCTGACAGCACTTACGTTTTGCAGGTTTAGCCTTTAGGGACCCAAGGCCATTTATGTGTCATGATTAGATACTGGACTAAAACATGCATCCTAGAAATATGAAGATCCTTATGGATACAAAAAGGGGAAAAATTTTTATGGAAAAAGTTCCAAATTATTCTTTTGAAACAATTACTGATATGTCCAGTCATGTAATTATTGTGAAGCTTCCGGTCTTTAGCCTAAAATCAGCCAGACAGAGAACTATGTAAAAGAAGCAAAGTACAGTAGGAAAGAGAGTATCACTAACACCATCTCAAGGTCAGGCCAAGGGAGATTTTTAATCAAAAGCTTAAAACAATGGTATGCCTTATTTTTTTTTAAATTATAGAGATTCAACACTATTGAGAAGCACTACAATTTGTCAGAAAGATGAACAATTTGCAAAGTTACAAAAAATTAAAATTAATAAGTGACCTTTATTTTTAACTTATCAGTAGATAATAATCAGGCAGCTGGGTGGCTCAGTGGATAGAGTGCTGGGCCTGGAGTCACAAAGACCTATATATATCTGGCCTCAGACACATACTAGCTGTGTCACCCTGAGCAAGTCATTTAACTTCATTTCACTTAATTCACTGGAAAAAGGCATGGTAAGTCACTAATATCTTTGGCAAGAAAACTCATTGGAGAGTATTGGTGTGCTATGGTTCACAGATTGAAGAATTGGAGTAACTAAACAGCCACTACATAGACTAATCCTATTAGATAATTTAATCATCAAAGAGGGTTAACACAAAGATTTCTTCTGTTTATTACAAAAAACTTCAATGGAAATTATATTCCCCAAAGCATTATAAAGGTAATTCTTTTAAAATGTAAAAAAATTAAACCAAGTTATAAGAAATCCTACTTAAGTATTTTAAAGCCTATTCAATCCAAGTAAATGTACTCAAAGAGGATTTAAAGGTACTGAATTTAGATTTTAAAAATGTTCTCTTTAATTTGTACACTTTATCCAGTGGCATGGTATTAATTTTTTAATATTAATTTTTAATTGCATATACTTATAGAAAACAGGGATTATCAAAATGAAATAACACCAATAGTGTTCAAAGGGCAGTGTTTTATTTTAGGTTACACTCTAAGTTACCTCAGGTTCTTTAGGTCAAGTTACTAAAAAATTATATTCAGTTAGATCAAGTAGTTATTATGGTATACTCTTCTCGATGTCATGGATTTCGACAAATTGAAACCTTTTATATTTCAGGATCTTATTTTCTTGGATTTTGAAATTTGGGTTTCATGTAAGTGCTCATTATCACCTTCACCACATATATTTACTCAAAATATATACATTTAAAAATTATTATACTCAATACTTGAGGAAACAAGCACTATAATAAAAATGTATCACCCCATGTGATATTCATAAGAAGGCATAGGAGACTGATACTCAAAAAAGTGTGATTTCACTTATTCAAGACAACACTCTGGGGAAATGAGCTATGATTTAAACCCATGCATGATTCCAAGTCCAGATTGTTTTCCTTCCTGTCAACTATGCTGAAAATGTGACTCTAGTGAATAGTCAATCACTGACACAGATATTAACAGTTTGTTCCCTGGTTTATATATCCTATAAAATCACATGTCAACAAGTCAATTTTTGCTTAAACAGCAAGAAGAGCCAGTTTTTGATTTGTCACTATGACAGCAAATATCTGGAAACTAGTCTCTCTTCTCTCTATATTATTTCCACTGAGGACATAAGTTTAATAAAAGGCATAAACCAAATTATACACATATTCTTCCTTCGAATGAGTATGTTGAATGGGTAACAATGATTTTTTTCCCCCTCATCCTTCTTCACTTCCTAGATCCAATTAACTCTGAAAGAAATTTAGAACATGACTTTTCTAGTAGTAAAAAATTAGTGGTACAATAGTGTTGATTGCAGATTTTTAAGAATGTGTGCCAGTATCGTCATGTCAAGAGATGTATATTATACATAAATATAAATACACACACACACACACACACACCCCCCTTATCTCTGAGTATTCTCTCTTTCTCTGAACCTTTAGAGGTCACTCTCAATCCAAAGCAGAGAATTCTGAATTCTGGATTTTGAAAAACAACACTACTTTACCTAGGTTCACAGTGTTAGAGCTGGACATTGAGCCCTAGTTTTCCTGACACTGAAGTCAGTTCTTTACCTGCTAAAAAACACTGCTTGTCAACATTGAATTTTTAAGCAAAATGAAGATATTTCAAAACCTAGACTATAGGAAATGCATGACTAACAATTTTTCAAGAATGATGGTCTCAGATTTGTCTGAATGACAAGAACATACATATTAACTCACCATCATCTAATGTGATATCCTGGAGACCAATGGTTTCAAAATTCAATTCCTGATCTTCAGGTTCTGGTTTAATGTTCACAACTGCTCCATCAGGTGAAAATGATGATGAATCACATCTATGCTGACATACTAATGAAGAAGATACAGAAATACCTCCCACTCCAGGACTGTGTGCTTGAGGTGAGGGCTGTCCAGAGTGAGCTATTGTTGTTGGAGATGGGGATGAAGCAGGTCCTGAGCTTGGAGACTGATAAGGCATAGGCTGTAACTGAGGAGATGGGGGTCCAGAGAGTGATGAATGGACCAAGGGATGAGAGGCTGTTGGTGAGGAAGTTGTAGTAGACCCAGGCTTTGAAGTATGGTACGTTCCTGGCTGTAACTGAGGAGAAGGCTGTCCTAAGGACTGGCCTGCGGGAGAAGTAACAGGACCCTGTCCCACATTTGAACAGTGGTATCCCACTGGCTGTAGGTGAGGCAATGACTGCCCTGAATGAGTTGTATGTACTAATGGATGTCCTGCTCCTGTAGCAGATGACGACAGTGATCCTGAATTTGAAGAATGAAATTGTATTTGTGGCAGAGGTTGACAGCTAAGATTTATTAAATTGGGTATAGCTGTATCCTGTTGAAATGAATTTGCATCAAATCCTTGACTGGTGGCAGCATTAACGGGAAGACAAGTCTGTCCATTATATATAACATTAGTTTGCATAGGTTGGTAGGAAGACCCCACAGGAGGTGCTGATGTGGCTTGAAAAGATTGATGTAGCACAGAAGGCATCACATGACATTCTTCACCAGGACTGATGTTCCTACTTTGCATATGGGACAGATGGGATGCTGAGGGGGTCACCATAGATGTATATGGTTGTTGAACAGGACAAACAAGACTTCTAGGCAATAAACTGTCATGTGACTGCCCCGGATCTGAGGAAGGTGATGGCGTCCGGACAGCATGCAGGCCTTGACCACTGCCACTTGGAGGCACAGACAAAGATGGAACTGAAGACAAATCCATCTCTTCTCTATGCTCCTGTTTCATCAAAACTGTAAAAACAAAATGAAAACAGTAAAATCGTTACATAAGTAAGATATTCATTACAAGTAGCATAAGAACTATAACTTTGTAGTCCAATCCCTCCAATCATTTTGCTTTGAAAGTGGTGAAGAAAACATGCAAAACCATTGCTAACCTCCAATTCATTTAAGTTCTGTCAATGGTGAAATTATTATGAAAGCTTAACATTTATTTAAGGCAAGGCTTCTGCCTTCCCAAAGCTCATATTCTAATAAAGGAATGTTGAGACATAGATAATTTTTTAAATCTACAATACAAAATGTAAATACATGGGCAAATAATGTGCCATATGAAAGTCAATAAATAAAAATATCCTGTTATTTTAGGAAGGAGGAGTGGAATTTAGGGAAAGCAGTCTAGAAAAAGGTGGTGTTTGAACTGGGATTTAAAGGACTGATAGGGATTCATCAGGTGGAAGTGGAGGAAGAGGAACAAAGGCAAAGACACAGGAAAACACAGGCTATTTCAGGGTTGTGTTATAGATAGTGAATGTGAGATCCAGTAGGTGAAGTTAAAAGGTATGAAATGTTTGGAAAGTTAGGGTATGGCCAGATTTAGAGGGGTATTTTGAATGTCTAGCAAAGCAATTTGCAAAGGAGGAGTTGGAAGGGAGAGAAAGCAGAGACAAGGAAGACTATTTAGAGAGATATTTCAATATCCCAGTTAGATGGCAAGGGTATGCATGCAGTGCTAATTAGTGGGAAGAAAGAGGAATGGATGGGAGACTTACAGAGGGAGAAGTGACGGCTTAATAACTGGCTGAGAGAAAGTAAAGAAAGAGTCAATGGCAACAGCAAGGTTATAAACTTTGAATAACAATCGAATGACAATATCTCTAACAGAAATTGAAGTCAATTTTTGACAAGGTAAGTCTGAGACGCTAGTAGAAAATGCAATTAAGCAGATGAAAGTCTGGGGTTTGACAGACACTGAAGTGGGAGTTCTGGAAGTGATGAGAGTGTAGAGAAAAGAGAAGGATCAAGGCAGGACCTATGGGGAACATCCAAATTACAGCATCTAGAAGAGGATGAGGAGCTAGGGAAAGAGGTAAAGAATAAATAGAGGGAGATGGGAAGAGAATTAGGAAAGTAAAGGCTGAAGTCAAAGCAAGAAGCAGTATATAGAAGGAAGAGGTGGTCAGTACCGTCAAGCATTTCAAAGGAGCTCAGAGGATGAAGACTAAAAAATAACTACTGGAGTCAGCAACTAGAAAGCTGTTAAAATAGACCAGATGAAAGTTAATAGAGCTTGAACTAGGGTAGTGGCTATGTGAAAAAAGAGAAGTAGATGGATAAGAGATATGGTAAAGGTAGCATGAAAAAGACTTTACAACTAAATGGATGTTCAAGATGAGGAAGAATCAAGGATGACTGAGATCATGAACCTTAGAAGGAACATGGTGCTCTTGATGGAAAGAGAAATTCACAAAAGATGTGGGTTTGGGTACAAAATATGCATTCTAGCAGGGAAGGGAGGGAAGAAGAGGGAGTGAACATCATGTTTATCTAACAGATGCAGAAAGCAAAAGAATTTCTATCTGTGAGAGCTTGGCTTTGAGCTGAGTTTTAAACATGAAACCTGGGATTATAAGGCAGAGTTGAAGAAAAAGTACATTCTCAGCCTAGAGAAACAGCTTGTCCAAAGCCAAAGAGCTTGTATTTGGAATGCCATATGGGAGTAACAGCAAGAAATAAAATTCTAGGCCACTGTAAAATCTCCAGATTAAACGACAATAGTCCTATTTAACCCACTCCTGGTCCAATCATTTTATCAATATGGATAACTACCTCTAAGAGTTGACATTTTACTTTCTTCATTCATGTCTCTCTAGCTTCTTGAGTTGCTCTGGCAAAACTGAACCACTTTCTGGTGACAAATATTTCCAAACTTAGTCAGGACAACTAGTTTTAGGTGTATGGTAAAAATGCATCACTAGGCCTATATCTAAAACCTTTCCAGCTTAACTTGGCATACTTCTTGAGAAATTATGATCACCTCCAAACTTCCATGGAGAAGAGGAAGACTGCAGTGATAGACTGAAAGGCAGTGCAGGAGGATAACAAAAAGACAACCATATCTGGTCATTCAATCCTGATTCTGCTCCTTACTATTCATTTGACTTTGGGCAAATCATTAAGTGACTTTACCTATCTGCTCTCAGTTCATCTGCAAAATAAGAGATTTGGAAGAAACGTTCCCTAGACTTTTTTTAATTCTCAATCTATGATTCTACCACCCTCTAGTTTAACCTATAATATAGGCCATAATGGTTGTGCTAAGTCCCCAGTTGTGAGCTCTACAGGTTCACGGTGGGTAAAGAAATACCAGTTCCTCAGAAATCTCCTAATATCAGCTCCGCAAAGTGGAGCTAGGAAGCGGGCAGAGGCTCTAGCAATAACATGGCAGGCTTTGGTAGCTGGGATGCAGGGCTACAATGGCAATTTTATCTGTATGGCTTGATAGCTAGAAACTGCAAACTGTCTCTATTTCTGAGATGAATTGATGGTTTCCCAGATGTCACAACATTCTATGCATCGAAGAAAAGAAAACAGCATTTAAAATTTTAACTCTTGCAAAAGAAATTACCTTTCCAGGAAAGTTCTATAATTGAACATTCTGTTCTTAGACATCAACCAAATTCCTACAGTCAAGTTATCGCTTTAATACAAAAATAAACAAAATTATATGATACAAACTTAAAAGCCAGATATTAAAAGTACATAAAAAATAACTCTAGGTTACATTTAACTCCTTTTCTGGAGTATAGAGAAAAGAGAAGAATCCAGGCAGGACCTGTGGGGAACATCCAATTTACAGTATATGGAAGAGGATGAGGAGCTAGGAAAAGAGACAAAGAATAAATAGAGGGAGACAGGAAGAGAATTAGGAAAGTAAAGGCTGAAGTCAAAACAAGAAGCAGTGTACAGAAGGAAGAGGTGGTCAGTACTGTCAAGCATTTCAAAGGAGCTCAGAGGATGAAGGCTAAAAAATTACTGGAGTCAGCAACTAGAAAGCTGCTGGAATAGACCAGAAAAAAGTTAATTTCTGTTTTTTTTCCTATTTTCTCATTATTTGTTCCTCATAGGAACAATATGATTTATTTTTGCTCTTTTAAAAAATGGTTTCACTGATACTTTTTTTAAAAAAGCACATTTTCCAATATGCTATCCAATCTCAAATTCAACTCTCAGTTATAACAAAGGGAAAAAATAGTTAAGCAAATAATCATGGTTACTATTATCAACAGTATGTTCAAAAATTTGTACCACCTCTCCATCAGTATGTTTCATCATCAGTTAACCAGAAGTAAGGTTGGACCTTTATTATAATTTGAATTATGTTGTCTTTTCATTGACATTATATTCTAGTCATTATATATACTAGCCTCTTGGTTCTGCATCAATTCATGTAAACTCCCTCCCCCCTTTAAAAATTCTTTTAATTTATCATGTCTTTAAGGGAAGCTAAATGGGACTATGAGTAGAGCAACAATCCTGGAGTCCTGATTGCAAAATCTGGCCTCAGACAATGAGCTAGTTGCTTAACCCTATCTGCTTTAATTTTCTCATCTGTAAATTGTGCTGTAGAAAAAAATGGCAAACCACTCCAGTATCTTTGTCCAAAAAAAAAAAAAGGGGGGGGGTCCAAAAAGTTGGACATGACTGAAAAACAACTGAACAACAAAATATTTCTTATGACACATTAATAAAGGTAATATACCACAATCAATTCAACTACATCTCTGTTCAATCAGCAGTCACTTGTTCCTTTTTCTTAATTGTCACAATAAGTATGGCTTTGGCTTCTGAGATGACTATTTGTACAGGATAAGCTGCCACAAAATAATTCTAGCAAAACCCTGAGATTTGCCCCAAAATAATAAGAGAAACTGTTCTATCCTAGAACTGCACAAAAATTCAGTCAAGTACTTAGAAATGATAGGAGAAGGGGGTTCTTGACTAATCTGTTTAGTTTTCTGTCCAGAGGCATCAAGAACAGAAGGCTTCCTAAGAAAGTTCCAGGGCAGTCAGAAAGCCTAGGATAGAAACCTTGGAGTTTCCATGGAGTCACCATGGAAGCACAGTGTCACAGACTATAATAGACCAAGCTTTGGGGCTCTGAGGTCCCTAACACTGTGCCCTGAAATTCAAATGAGGGCCTTGAATATCTAACATTTTGAACTACTCCAGGGAGGCTAACCCCTGGAAGATGAAGATCAGGCCCAGGAAACCAGGGACTTACTATCCCCAAAATGCAGCAGGAGGTAAAGCTTGGCTTTGGCACAAAGCCCTAATTTAGACACTAAAGCTAGAGAAATTAACAAATCAAGCAAGTACAAATAATTACTGCAAATCTAATAATTGCAAAAAGAGACTTAAAAAACCAGATTTTCCACAAGGACCACATAAACACATGGAAGAAACAAGAGATTAAAAAGCTATGGAGGAAAGAACTGGACGGAGAATAAGTAGCTCAGAAAAGAAAATGGTAAAAGGAAAACTTTACCCAAGAAATGGAATCCTTGAGAACTAGAACAGACTCCATGATATAACAACATATATTATAATAAGAAAAATTGGAAAAAAACAAAACAAAACAAAACAAAAAAAAAACCAGAAGAAAACATAAGGCATTTGATGTAAGAAAACATGACCTGGAAAATATGGCAACAAAACAAATTCTGTCCAGATATATCCAGAAAACATAAATGAATACTGGCTGAGATTTTTTAGAAGCACAAGTTAAGGAAAAATTAGAAGGAATCCACCAATCACCTCCTGAAAAGAAGCCCCAAAGTTTCATGAATGTCACAGTCAAAATCCAGAATACCTATGTCAAAGAAAAAATATGACAAACATTCAGTAAGTAGCTACTTAAGTACCAAGGATCTACAATTAGGATCATACAAGAATTAACAAATTCTAAAAAAAAGTGATCTTGGAATACAATATTTTTTAAAAAAGCAAAAAGTGACAGAAATACAACTAAAAATAATTACCTGGAAAAGTTGGCTACAATCTTAAAACAAATGGATTAGGAATAGAACAAAAGACTTTCAAGTTATTTTGGATGAAAAGAAGTAGAGCTGAGTAAAGAACTATGAAGTATAAACACAGGAGTCCAGACAAACTTAAAAAGTCAAATTTCTTTGTAGAAACTGAAAGCTGATATAGTGTTAACATTATGATAGGGAAAAAGAAACAAATGTCTCTTCAGAACCTTCAAAGGATACTGAAAGAGTAAATAGGAAAATCAGAGATACTGAAAGTTGATTGGTCCTGAAAAGAATGAAAAAGAGGAAGCCAAGTGAAGAAAAAAGGAACAAGGGAGAGAGACTTGCTATTTCTTCTAACTGAAGTGTTTAAGAAGGGATTGAGGAGTGCACATCAGATGAATCTCACTTTTACCTGAAATAGAGTTGAACACACACTCAAAATTTGGTGCAAAAATACACCAAACTTTTCAGGAAAACAAATGGAGAACAAAAGAGAAATTAAGAGAAAGGTATGCTAGAGCCTGTTCTTTTGGGAAAGTCAATTATTATCTTTTCAGCTTGCGAATTTACACCTTAGAAATTGTTAATGCTACAAACTAGGGCTTGATTAATTATTTCACTGATCGTCTACAATTAAGAAAGTGGTGTGCAAAAAAAAAAAATAATAATGCAGAATTCAAGAGCAAAAAACACTTCATCCCCAACATTTATACACACCATTAGAGGGAAACAAAGTAAAATTAACTTTCTGATCCTGGAAGGAGGAATTAAAGAGGGAACAGAAAAGAATTGGTGGCCTCAGTCTCAGACAACTGAGGAATGGCTGAACAAAATGTGGTATATGAACAGAATAGAAGAAATGATTTCAAAGACTTTTGGGTGGTATGAACTGCCACGGAGTAAAGAGAATAGAATCAAGAGAAGAAGGATTTATACAACAACTTGGTAAGGAAAAACAATTTTGGAAGTCTTAAGAAATATGATAAAAAAAAATTGGCCAACCATGACTCTAGGATCAATGAGGGATCACCTCCTAACAGGTGACAGATACAAGGTAGAAAGGTCACACATTTTGGACATGTCATCAATGCACTGATTTATTTTGTTTCACTATGCTTATTTACTATGAGGAATTTTTTTCTTTCTTTCTGTTAATTAAGAGGTGGGTAGCAACAATGCTACCAAAAAGAGATAACATTTTTTAAATGCACAGAACAAAACAGAAAGCTCATAAGTATACATAGACAAGTAGGGCAAATTTCAAAGTTTTAATAAATCAATAAATTATAACATACAAAGTTAAAACAATTTCTATGCACTTTTAAAAAGAAGTAGTATGAAACAGTATGATTTCATACAAACTTCTTTTTAGCCCCGCTCTGTGTACAAAATGGCTCTTTTCTGGCGTTCTAAGTTTAAAATTAAAAAAAAAAATTGAAATCACATGGCTGGACAACCAAAGTGTTGACTACTTTAGTATACATGGAATCTTTCTATTTTTGACTTGGTTGGTGGACAAAATCTAGTAATGGAATCATTATAAAAAAGTTTGGTAACAATAAATTCCAAAGTATTTGGATTAATTGATTTTCTGTAGTGGCATCTACATTTACACAATTTTCCTCTAATATTCAGGTCTTCTTTACTAGAGGTTGGCTCTGTATTGATCAACAAATATTTATTAAATACATAAACACTAAAGATATAAGGAAAAAATAAAACCAGGCCCTGCCCCCAAGTAACTTATATTCATCTCTTAGAAACAATAGGTACAAAAATAGGGTGATAAAAGACATCTAAGAGAAACACAAAGGAGACAAGTAAGGAGGTTACTTCAGAAGATAAGAAACTTAATAGCTATGGGGACTAGAAAAAGGCCTTAAACAAGAAGTAATGATTGAGTTCATTCTAACTCTGTTCTTATAAAGACACACTGGAACAGTAACACTTTGGTTGTCAGAAGTAGGAGGTCAAATTTCCAGTTCTGACCTTTGCTAGAGACTTGAAATTTGGCACTACCTATTTTGTAAATGTAAAGTGACAAAAAGAAGCTGTGAGATTATGAGCTCCACAAAGGCAGAGATGTCTTTTGCCTTTCTATATGTCCCTAGCACTTAAATAAAGGTTTACTCACTAGTACACAATCAACTCTTTAATTTATAGATTGGATTTGGGTTCAAATTTTGGTTTTAATACTGATTACCTGGATATCTTGAGCAAGTCAAATACCCATATGCCTCAGTTTCCACATTCATAAATAAATCAGTTGAACTAGATGATCTCTAGGATGTATTTTACTCTAAAATCAAAGATTCATTGAGTTTTTTTTTTTAAGTTAATAAGTAACATTTACACAAATATTTTTAGTGTTTACAAAGTATTTTACATATAGTATCTCATTTTATCCTCATACCAACCTGGGAGCTAGATGCTATTAATATTACTATATTACAATATAAGCATAGAAAAAGGCTAAGTAACTTGCGAAGGTCACAGAGTTATTAGTAACTGTATTAGACAAGACTGGTCCTTGTCTTTTGGACCCCAGTCCAGTGCTCTATACCACTTCTCTGACAAATTATTATGGGGAAATATGAGCATGTTTGTGGTATCAGCAAAAGAGCCAGTACACAAAGAATAGTATATAACATACAACAGAGGAGCTGGGGGAATGAGAGTGGAGACCATCTGCTGGTGAAGAAAGGAAGGGACTGAAATACATACAGAAGTACTGACTGTGGAGCACAAGGGCAAGCTCTTCAGTAGAAAATGAAGAGAGTAAAAGAGAAGTTAAAGGGATAATATCAAGGAGTTATGGGATAAAAAGAAAAAATTAACAGTGAATGGCTTCTTCAAAAATATCTAAATCTAAAAGCAGCATCAATTCTGTTCTATATTAGTATATTCTGGGGTGCAAAAAAAAATCCCCCTAAAACAATGTATCTCAAATCTAGAGAATGAAACTATCTTAGAAGTGACTATTTATATTCAAACCTTCTAACTAGAAAACTAAATTATCTTCTAGAACCTCATCAATTCACTAGGATCATATAGATCACAACCACTGGCTGTTATGCCTCCTTCGATAGTTTCTTATTTACCTATCTTAGAATATCCTTTTTTAAATATTAATATTAAATATATAAAATTACATATTAAATATAATTTATAAACATATAAAATAAATTAGATGTATAAAATTATGAAGTATATAATATAATTATTATATGGGGAGGGACAGAATCTATGCTTTCTTTCGAAACATGACTTTTATGGAAATGTTTTACCTAACTTCACATGTATCTTCTTAATGGGGGTATAGAATAGGAGGGGAGAGAGAACCTGAAACTCAGACTTTTAAAAACAAATATAAAAAATAGTTTCACCTGTAACTCTTAAAAATAAAAATATTATATACTTCAAAACAAGAAATGATGAGTAAGATCATTTCAGGGAAAAAAAAAAGCCAACATGGACTTCTATGTACTGATACAAAGTGAACTGAGCAAAACCAGATCATTGTATACAGTGAAAGCAATATTGTGACAATGATCTACTGTGAAAGATTTAGCTATTCCAATCAAGACAATAATCCAAGATAATTCCAAAGGACCCATAAAGACAATGCTATTCACCTCTAAGAAGAGAACTGTTGACTCTGAATGCAAATTAAACTATGCCTTATTTTTCTTTTTTCCCCTTCTTTTTTAGTTTATTTATTTATTTTTAATACACATTACTTTATGAAACACGTTGAGAGAGATAAAAACAGCAGAAAGAAGTAAACATAACGTGTTGATTTACATTCAGTCTCCTTAGATCTTTTTCTGGATGTAGAGACTTCCTCATTTTCTTTATTTTCCTTGAGGTTTTTTTTGGCAACATGACTGATACAGAAATATATTTTGCATGATTTCACATCTTTGGTTGACATCTTAACAATTACATTGTGGATGGGAGAGAGGGCTAAAAAGAGGTAGAGAATTTACAACTCAAAAATAAAATAAAAAGTTAAAAATTAAAAAAAAAGGGGGGGGATTGAATAGGTCTTCTTGCTGAAAATAAGAATAAGTTGAGCAAAGTTGGGGAGGCAGAAACAAGGAGGAAGAGGATTCCAGGCATGAAGGAGAGCCAGTAAAAATGCCCAAAGTGGGGACATGGGAGAGTGTCTAGTTTGAGAAACAATAAGGAATCCAGCATCACTAAACTATAAAGCATGTAGAGGTGAAGGGTAAATAAGAAAAGGCCAGGTTATGAAGGACTTTAAAAATCAAATAGAGAGCAACAAGACTATACGATGATCAATTTTGATGGACATGGTTCTCTTCAACAATGATGTGATTCAAACCAATTGTGCTTCGATGAAGATAGTCATATACATCCAGAGAGAGGCCTGTGGGAACTGAGAGTGAACCACAACACAGCATTTTAACGCTTTCTGTGAATATTTCCATGCATTTTGTTTTCCTTCTTAGGTTTTTTTCTTCTTCTCTTGCTAGATCTGATGTTTCTTGTGCAGTAAGATAACTGTATAGATATGTATACATGTATTGTATTTGTCATATAATTTATCCTATTTAGCATGTATTAGATTACCTGTCATCTAGGGGTGGGGGATGGGGGGAAGGAAAGGAAAAGCTTGGGAAAAAAAAAGTTTTTTTGCAAAGGTCAATGTTGAAAGGTCACTCATATGTTTTGTAAATAAAAAGCTTTATAAAAAAAAAATCAAATAGAGGAAGATATTCTATGAGGTAGAAGTGAAGGAATAGATTCAAGCCACAAAGACACAGACTAGATAAAGAGTGTTGAGTAGGTCATTTTGGCTAAAAGATTGTATGCCTGAACAGAACTAATATGAAATGTTTTTAAAGACAGATTGGAGCCAAAGATAAAAAAAAGTCTTAAATGCAAGACTGAGGAATAGGTATTTATACCTAAAGGCAATAGGTAGAGCAAATGAATTTTTATTTTTAAAAACCTATTTTTTATGAACAAAATTTTCTCTCCTATCCAGAGTGTCACCCCTCAAGTCCAATCAAACATTAAAAAAACCAAAAATAAAAACTCTCATAAGATACGCATAACCCAGCAAAACAAATTCCCACATTGGCTGTGTCTACAAAATCATGTTTCATTCTTTTAAGTCTAAGCACAGCTTTTTTTGGTAGGGGGTAAAAACAGTGAAGATTTTTGGGATTGATAACTTTAGATATGGTTAGACTTAGGCATCAGAAAGATTAGCTTGACTGCTGTGTGGAAGACAGACTAGAGAGAGAATAGAAGATCAATTAAGAGATTATTCCAATATTTTACATGAAAGATAAGCCAGCTCAGGATTAAATAGAGAGAAGGAAATAATTCTATGAGACTTGGAAACTGGATAGGAAGAAAAAGGAAAAGAAGAGTTAATGATAATTCTGAGTTTACAGCTGAGTGAATGGAAGAAGTTTTATCCTCAATTGAAATAAGAAGTTTGAAGAAGACATGAGTTTGGTTGGTAGAAAATAATGGGAACAATTTTAAACATACAAAATTTAAGGAAAGAACATTTGGATTAGAATGTCTAGCAGGCAGTATAACAGAAACATGGTTGGAGTTTGGGAGAAAAATGAAGGCTAGTCAGATAGATCTAGGACATGTCTACACACAATTGAAATTCAGTTCATGAGAGCCAATGATATCATCAAGAGAGAATGTATAGAAATAACAGAGGACCTGGGATAGTGCTTTGTGAGACACCAATGCTAAAGGGTCAAAAAAATAATTTACTTATGCCTTAGGTAAGTATTTAGCATTAGATCAATGAATTTGGAAATGGGATAAAAGACTTTCATTACTTCTAAATCTATTCTTCTCTGTTCTAAAGATGTTATACAATTCACTAAGCTTATTTTTACCCAATACACAAACAGAAAAAGCTTCCACCCAACCAACCTTATAAGAAACCATTACAATAACTCCTTGTACCTGGTGTGTAAGTAAAACGTTGAGTCTGGCTTTTTTTCCTCTTGCCATTACAAAGATAAAACTGCACTTGCACTGCAGCTTTAACTGTTCTGTTATGGTATGGAGGAACTTCAAGGACAATGTTCGCCTAAGTGAAAATTAAAATATAATATTACATTTACAGCTAAAAATGAAAAGAACTTGTTAAATTTAGCAGAACAAGGTGAAAACATTTTAAATAATTTGGGCAGTGACTAGAAATAACACCACAAAAATTTACCACATATGAAAAAATTTAAGCTTTCTATTTCAGCCTGAATGTGGTTTCTCCCATCATTTTTTGGGGGGGCAAAACACAAAAACAATTTTCTCTCGATGGCCAGTTTAAACTGTACTGGGGCCTCAGAACACCCTATATAAAGAAATATTAGAAGTTCCTGAGCTGGCTCCAATGCACTTGGTCCATGCTTTCTGCATACCCATGCTATAAAATCAAGGAATAAATACCACTCCTACTTTCCACTCCCCCATTCCCACCTTTAGCCCCAAAATGGTTGCTATATGACTATCCCATTCAGAATGGAATTTCTGAAGATAGGTTGAGGTAACTGAAATGCTATGAACAATAAATAGTTGAGTACAATAGTCTAAGCAGTTCATTCATAATTTGTATCTCTTATCTCAACCTAAACTAGGTAGTATAAAACTAAATTTTATTAATTATTTGAAAGTTAATTTCTCTACCTTTCTCTAAATAACACCCTTGCACTTTTGTATTAGAAGAGCCAGACCTGTTTCATTTTTAACTTTCCAATTCCCAGAATATTGCCTTGCAGACAGCTGGCATCAAATAAATGTTTATTGTTATCAGACTGATGTTTTAAATTACCTGAGGGAAAATATGGTTCTTTTTGACTTAAAAGAACAGCACATAATTAATGCAATTTTCCTATTTAAATACATTAACCAAGAATACTTTGTAAAAGAAGAAAATTAAATTTCTCACCCCTTGACACTTTTCCCTAATTATTTTTCCTTCTACTTCCCACTGAGGACGGCCATCTGTTGAGAGAAATGATTCAATTTACAAATAATTCAGGTTATAAAGCACACAAAAGCATTCAATAAGACTATTATTACAAGTTTAAAATTAAATTTAAAGCAAAATGTAAATATGTAGTTATACACCAACATTATGAAGAATTCATTTCTCCCCCAAAATACCAAAGTTCCTAAATAATTTAATTTGTTCGTGTCTTAAGAAAAAAATATCTAACTGTGGATCAGATTCTTTGAAATGTGAAGGATTTTAAAACACCATTACAAGATCCCTATTTCAGTGCCATATTAGGCTTCTAGTGCATCAAAAAGTATAGTCAGATCTATAAGTGCAACTTAAAAATCAGCAAGATAGCCTCAATGAACTAATTTTATGATCTAATACTGAACAAAATTAATAATAATTTAGAGAAAATTTGAAAAATTTAAGACTATATTTGCAGCCTTAATACAAATATAATTTTTCTTATTTTCATAAACCTACACCATCCAAACAAGCTATTTAACCCAAGGCAAAGTTTACAGAATACAAAATAACAGGAGTAAGAAGCAGAAGGGACCAAAACTCCATTTTACACATGAAGAAACTGATATCCCAGTAGAATAAAGTGAATCAAACTGTTCTAGTTCATATCTGTGGCAA
>JAJPUD010005239.1:87216-121336 GCA_023553655.1 Myrmecobius fasciatus | reverse complement strand
TGTGCTTCCTTACTACACCATTTTCAAGGCTGTCTTGGTATTACTTATCACTATGATGCTTTTTCTACTTTCTCATTCTATTTCCCACCTCTCTGCACTCATATAACTTAAACCTGACTTTGAGAATCCTCACCTTCCTTCAAGGTTCAAATCAGGTATCACTTGCTTCCAAAATCTTTCTTGACCCTTTCCTAGTGTTGTTTCTCTCCTCAAAAGACTTGATATTCACTTGAACTCTATATACGCTATATTCCTCAGCAGAATCTGAGTTCCTTGAGGACAAGGATTATCTTGTTGTAGTTCTGTATCCCTAGCATCTTGCACTTAGTAGGTATATTAACCTGAAGAGAATCATGAAAATTTAAATTAAGTTTAAAATCATTATAGCATAAAAATTAAAAATCAAATTCTGCATTACCTCTAAAAAGAAAAAAATGCTTTTTAAAATCCATTTCCACAATGAATCTATTTAAAACTATGAGCAAAACTCAAGATGAGGGGTAAAAAAAAATCACAGAGCACAACAAATGTGTTTCATTTACATGTATTTTTTAAATTATCTGATTTGTGTTATAATAAAAGGGGATAGTTGGAAGCGAATTAAATTTTTCTATTTTTCAATCTACATTTTAAAAAAATTCTGTAGTGATTTTTTAACATAATTAAGTTGTGATACTTTAACTCTGAAGTCAGTTAACAAATGGATTTCAATCATTTTAAGTCACACACAAATTTTTTTTTTTACCACATTGTTGAATATATTTTCCTTGTTTTATGTAATAAACATATTTCCCAAGTTATTTTATTTTATCTATTTTTTGCTGAGGCAACTGGGGTTAAGTGACTTGCCCAGGGTCACACAGCTAGGAAGTGTTAAGTATCTGAGACCAAATTTGAACTCAGACCTTCCTGACTTTAGTGCTGGTGCTCTATCTACTGCGACACCTAGCTGCCCCCCAAGTTATTTTTAATGTGAATTTCTGTAAAGTCAGAGGTGTCAAATTCAAGTAGAAATGGATCCCTGCAGGTATCAAATTGGCTTAGAAAACCACAAATTAACCATATCTCTATTTTATTATATTTTCATATATTTTGCTAAACATTTTTCAATTATATTTTAATCAGGTTTGAGATATACTCGGGAGTTGCAAGTTGACAAAGCACGAGTTTGACACCTTTGCTAACCTTATTTTCTCAGTGGCTTCCATTGATAAACTGGAACTTATTTCCACGGATAAAGCTAAAATTTAATACATTGAGATGAAAAACTCTGGTAAGGAAATAACAATGACAGGGGACTCAGAATTTGAGGTTATCAAGACCAGAAACACATATAAACCATAAGATTTAGAACTAGAAGGAACCTAAAAATTATCTAATACCCTAATCTCTGGAAAGAAAACTGAAGCCCAGAGAGGGAAAGTGACTTGTACAGAGTCAAAGAGGTATTAAACAAGCTACAATCTGAATTCATCCTCCTTTAATTCTAAACCCAGTGCTTTTTCTACACAATAGCTTCTTCAGAGGTGGCAGATACTGTAGCACGCTCTCTAAAGTTCTTACCAATTCTAAAATCTGTGATGGATTAGTCCTGGATATGCAAGTTGAGGGACAGTAAGGAATTAAAAATAATAGACTAGTTACAAATCTGGGTGTCTGAAAGAATCTTAGTACCTTCAACAGAAAATGAGTAAAATATGAAGGAAGAATATACTTGGGGGCAGAGGGATAGAATAATTAGTTCATTTCATAATTTAGTAAAAAGTATAAGGCTACAGATTTTATCTTATAGCTACTTTATTGTTTTTCTTTGTAGCTCGACTATCAGAGCCTAATATGTCTGCAAATTCTGAATCCATTTTCAGTAAAGGTCATTCCTACTGTCCTCAGAACAAGCTGCTCTTTAATCCACACTCAAAATTTTCAGGACAACTTGAGTATTATGTTCAGTTCTGAACTCCATATATTAAGAAGGTAGTAAAGAGTAGCCAAAAGAAAGCAAAGGTCAAACCTACTAGCTGTGTAACTGGGGTAGTCATTTAACAAGCTGTTTTAGTTTCTTCATCTCTAAAATGGGAATAATAGCACCTATTTTCCAGGGTTGTTATTTAGATAAGATAAAATGAGATAATATATATATATTTTTTGAGACAATTCTTTATTGCAGAGAGCCATGTCCATCAGAATTGATCATCATGTAATACTGTTGTTGCTGTGCATGATGATCTCCTGGTTCTGCTCGTTTCACTCAGCATCAGTTCATGCAAGTCTCTCCAGGCCTCTCTGAAATCGTCCTGCTGGTCGTTTCTTACAGAACAATAATATTCCATAACATTCATATACCATAATTTATTCAGCCACTCTCCAATTGATGGGCATCCCTTCAGTTTCCAGTTTCTAGCCACTACAAAAAGGGCTGCTACAAACATTCTTGCACATGTGGGTCCCTTTCCCTCCTCTAAGATCTCTTTGGGATATAGGCCCAGTAGAAACACTGCTGGGTCAAAGGGTATGCACAGTTTGACAACTTTTTGAGCATAGCTCCAAATTGCTCAATGAGATAATATTTTAAAAACACTTTACAAACCTTGAAGTGCTATGTTACTTATTACTATTATTACTATATCATACAAAAATCAGCTAAAGAAACTAGGGATATTTAGCCTGAAAAAGAGATGTTTTGGTGGTAAGGGACAGCTGTCTTTTTTTCTCCCAGTGTGATAGTTTTATTGTTTTTTTTTTTTTTTTAAATGTTAAACATGGTAAAAATAAAAGTAAATCCAATATAGGCATACAAATTTATACAATTATTTTGCTGCACAAGAAAAATCAGATCAAAAAAAATGAGAGAGAAAATAAAATGCAAGCAAACAACAACAAAAGAAGTGAAGATGCTATGATGTGATTCACACTCAGTCCCCACAGTCCTCTCTCTGGGTGTAGATGGCTCTCTTCATCACAAGATCATTGGAACTGGTCTGAATCATTTCACTGTTGGGAAGAGCCACATGGGACACCTGTCTTCAAGTATTTGGAGGGCTATCCTGTGGGATATGGACTAGAGTTGTTCTCTTAGCTTCTAGGTGATAGAGATAGGAACAAGGCAAAGAAAATATACATAGGAACACAAGCTTAGCATAAGAAAAAAATTCTCTTTCACTTCTTCTTTGGATTTTTTTCAATCATGTCCAACTGTTCATGATCCCATTTGGGGTTTGTTTGGCAAAGATACTGAGAGGTCTGCTATTTTCTTTTCCAGCTCCCAGTAGTTAGAGCTACACAAAAGTTAGAATTTGCTATAGTGGGAGGTAGTATACTATTCCTTTTCATTAGAGATCTTCAAAGCAAAGCTAGATTACTATTTATCAACTATGCTGTAGAGTATGGGTTACTAAATCTTTGTGTCATGGACCCATCTGACAGTTTGGTAAAGTCTACAGAACTCTTTCTCAGACTGTTTTTAAATTTTAAAAATAAAACAAATAAGATTATAAAGGAAACTAGTTCTATTGGATTAAGTTATCCATCTGTAGACCTTTTATGGATTCATGGACCCTAGGTTATTAACTCTTGCTTTAAAGGGAGTTCTTGTTGAGGTATAGTTTTGACTAGATAGTCTCTAAGATCAACCAACATGACAATCAATCAATCATTTATCAAACGTAGTTATACTACATGCCAGATAAGGTGCTAGGCATATGGTCAGAGTTTAGAAAAAGGAAAAATGACTTCAAAAAAGGAATGGATGAGCCAGGGAGGCCAGGTCACTACAATAGTTAGGGTGAGAACTAAGATGATAGCTTTGAGAGGAGAAACAATATCAGATGAAAGAGATGAGGAAATTGAAGAGCAATATTTGACAACTGACTCTTGGTTACACAGCTTGAAGAAACTGAGGAATTAAGAATAATAATACTAGTTACAAATCTGGGAGTCTGAAGGAATCTTGGTACTTTCAACAGAAAATGGGAGAAGTTTGGAGGAAGGAGACATTTGGGGGCAGAGGAGTAGGATAATTAGTTCAATTTTGAATATGCTGAGCTTATATCTCTGGGACATCTGGATTGAATTGTCCAACAGGCAATTAGTGATGTAAAAGAGACACTCAAAGGAGATCCTGGGACTGAATATATGGATCTGTGGGTCACGTGTACAGAGAAGACAGTTAAATTTATGGAGCTGGTAAGGTCACTATGGATGAAGAGAAAGAAAAGAATAGGGTATGAGATAGATCTTTGGAGGACATGATATAAATATTGACCCAGCAAAGGAGACTGAGGAAATCAGACAGGTAGGAGGAAAACCAGGAAAGAATACTATCATGAAAACCCAGAAAGGAAAGAACTAGATGAGGACTGAGAAAAGATCATTAGATTTAGCAATTAAGACACATCTGGTGATAAGCAGGATTTCAGAAAAGCCTGGAAAGATGTATATGAATTGTAGCAGAATGAATTGAGCAGAACCATACTGTATGAAATCAACATGACTTACCTGTTCTCAGTAATACAATTCAAGACAATTCCAAAGAACTCATGGTGAAAAATGCTATCAACTTCTTGAGAAAGAATTGATAAGAGGCTGAATGCAGATCAAAGATTATTATTTTTCACTTTATTTTTTTCTTGTTCTTTTTCTTTCACAAGATGACTAATATAGAAATATTTTGCACGTTTGCACATGCATAAACCTTGTTTGCTTGCTTTCTCAGAACGAGAAAAAACAGGTGGAAAAGAATTTGGAACTCAACATTTTAAAAACCAATGTTAAAAACTGTTCTTACATGTAAACAACATTAATAATTCTGATGAGGCCATAAAAAAAGAATACAACAGGTTGAGAAGTAAGAGAAAAGAAAGGAAGTGAGACAATTACTACAAAGAGCTTGGTTGAGAAAGGAAGTTAAAATTTGGTTATTCATCCATTTATTAGATATTTATTTTTCCCAGCTGCATGTAAAACAATTTTTAATAGTTGTTTTTTTTTAAACTTTGAATTACAGATTGTTTTTCTTTTTCCCTCCCATTGAGAAAGCAAATGAGTTAAAATTTGGAAAGTCAAGGTGGTGTTAGATCTAATGAAGTTCCCCCGCCCCCCCCCCCCCTAAAAGAGTAAGGAAGCTTAGCCATATAAGAGAGAAAGGAAAGAATGAGTCTATAGGAAAAGTTTGAAGAGTGGAGTGGGATGGGATATGACTGAGGGAGAAAATCCGGTATAGCTAGAAAACAGGAGATGGGATGAAAGGCAATTCAATTATGGAAGAAACAAAGACTTGCTTAGGTACAATGAGAGTCCAGTTAAGGATATATATCATAACAGTTGTAGTATTTCTATTAAGAACACATCAATAGTAATGAGGAGATGGATGGTAGGAAGCTGAACTTCAGCCAAGGGTGAGGAAGGACTAAAGAACCAGAAGCCAAGGGTGAGGAAGGACTAAAGAACAGAAGGTACCATAAAGGTGAATTGGTTACAATGCTGAAGTGGTCAACATTAGGGAGGGAGAAAAGCCAAAAGGTAATGACCTAAAAAGTAGTTACAAGTAGAAGTATTAAAGGTCATGATGAGGGTAAAATTTAGGTTTAGGAGAAGTGAATCAAAAGGAGAGATGGAATGATAGAGGATAAGTTGTTTAGAGGACTGTCATTGTTTCTAATCAAAAAAGTAGGATATTTGTGAGAAATTGTGAAATTGAGGGTGTGACTATCCATGAGCATGGTTGAAGTAGAATTAAAGAGACTAGGAAGTCAAATGTTAAGAGGGGAAGAAACATCAAGCTAAATGTTGAAATTTCTTTGTTAGAGGTGAGGAAAACAGTGAACCAAGTGGCCATGATTTACATAAGGTGAACATTTTAAATGAGTCCTTCCTATCCCTGTTACTTGGTTTGAGACTATGCTAGTAGATCTTCAAACATAACAAAATAAATGAAGAATGATTCTAATTTTGATGCTGTAGATATTAAAATTTAAATTTATTATATATAAGACAAAGCTGAAAACCACTGGTTTTAGGCCCAAGCACAATGACAAAATTCTAGAGAGAAAATGGGCTTTTCTTCTATTCAGGAAACTTTGTATTGTAGAAGTTGATGCCGTAGGAATTTTCCAGCATATACAAAATTTCAAAGTGATAAACTCACTGGCCTTTGATGGAGAGGCTGAAAATGTCCCTTATTCAGAAAGCTAAATATGTAGAAGGCAGATAAATTAGGTTACACTAAAATCAATCCTAATTTATGAACAATCTTCTCTTAATATTCTATCTAACCATTGAGGCCACAATTCATTTTACACCACTTTGGACTCCCTGAAGAGTACCTTAGCAGAGCGTCATATAAAGTCAACGTACAATACTTAATTCTTCAACATGATCATATAAATGCATGTTCTTTCTGCAGAGAATCACAAATCATCAACCCTTTCTCATTCTTTGCAGTTATTAGCTATATTTTTCCATAACCAATCCCTAGAATATTTATCCAATTTTCTGAAGACAATTTGTGGCAGTCAATACAGCACTTGGGTGGTCCACTACAATTGATATTTAAAAAATCATGTGATCAATAATTTGGCAATAGAAATGAAACATATAGAGCCAGATAGCACATCCTGGCCAATAATGAATATTCACTTTACTCTCATACTTTTCTAACTCAAAACCCTTATCACAGAACTTTTGATTATATCTTATGACTATTTAATGGCTTACATCTGAACTGACAGTCAGACAAGCTCAACTAAAAAGACCAAATTCATTTATTTGAATAAATATCACATATCCTAGGTGCTAAGGATACCATATATTGACATTTGCTAGGTGCTAAAATTAGCAAGGATAAATAATTTCTGTTCCTATGACAAGCTATAATTTAGCCCACAAATAGTTATTACATAAAACAGAATGTTATAATTGCACATGAGATACAAAAATAAATCTTTTATAAAAGTTCCAAATAATGTGAATCAGTATTATTTTTCCTTTAGGTTTTCTTTACATTTTTTCCAGAATTTTAAAAAATATTACTTATATCAGATGTTCAAATTTCATACATCATACCATCCCCTGGAAAAATATTCTGAAGTTACATAAAATAATGCGAAAATGAGAATTAATCAATATCATATACACACAATATTTTGGAAACATTCAATACACAAATTAAAATACAACTGAATTTGTTCTTTAAAATTGTTTCCCATTTAACTTTAGTAAAGCATTTAGGAATAAGTATAGTTTTTCAACTTCTTTGAAAAAAGTGCTATTGCTATTACTGACTGAGCACGGTGGCACTTGCCTGTAATCCTTTCTAGCTGGCAGACAGTTTGAGCTTACAATTTCTGAAGTTTAATAGATATAAAACCAACTGGGTGTCTACACTAAGACTGGCACCAACATGGTGAACCCACAGGATTGGAGGAATTGCTAGATTGCCTACGAGAGGGCGTACTGCCCGAAATCAGAAATAGTCAGACCTTTCTGGCTGATCAGCACTAAGAATGACCACTGAACTTCTAGACTTATATGAATTTTACATAGGGAGACCTAATCTCAAAAATTAAAAATCAAGCTGCTCAAAATTTCAACTAATAAGTCTGCTTAGGGATGAATTCCATTTGCAAAATATAAAGACAGTTAAGCAGAAACCACTTGTGAATTAATTAACTTAAAAAATCTTGGGGGTAAATGTTTTAATTTCTTGAAATTACCCTCCTTCTCAATTCCCCAAATTTCTCAAAGTAAACATTCCATTACCTTGGCCTTTTTCAATAAAGATGATTTTGGATTCGGGAAGAAAATTTGATCCAGTCACCACCATTTCATGACCTCCATTTACTGGACAACTGTTGATACTGTACTTCTCAATCTGAGGGAGTTCTTGAGCTGATCGCTGTGCTATTTTCCCCAACAAAGAATTGAATAAAAGCTTGTATTAATATGTAAGCTTCAAGCATAAAGAATGTATTTTTAAAAAATGAAAATAAGAAAAATTAGTTACACTTAATAAATTAACATTTTATCAGTAATTCTATTGCTAAACTTTTAAGATTTTAAAAATAATCGTACATTAGTTACAATAGACAATGTAATTTAGGGATATGATTATACCACCATTATGGATTCATAGAATCAAGATTTTTGAATTCTGAGTCCAGTGTGCTTTCTACTATTCCATTTTATTTTTATAAACCAAACATAAAAATCAGCTTGCTTACTTTATTATCACACAAGGTTATTCAATTTCTGTGTCTAAATTTTTCCTTCTGATTTAACCTTTGGATAGCAAATGAAGAGAAGACAATCTACCGGTTATTGTTAAGGAAATTTAAAATAGATGCCATCATACTCACTTACAGCATTCAACAGGTATGGAAGCAGTCTGCAGAGATAAGACTTTTCCACTAGGCTGGGGGATGTGTACACGAAAGACAAGGCGCACTCTAGTATTCTTTCTGCCAATATCAGTTTCCCCTTTTCGAAGTTCTATATCTGAATTGCGAAGTTTTAAAATACCTGCACAATCAATACTAGAGGAAAAACATAATACTTTACTGTCTGAGTCATAAGCAATAGCCCTAGAAAACCCAGCAATTTAGTTTTGTACTTTTAATCTGTTTTTATACTTTGCTATAGACAAATAAAGTCATCAGCTATTGGCTAATTTTCTGATAATGTCTTTCCATATTTAGCTAGACTAGTCCTAAGGCAACAGATAGAATATGCTGCTGCTGTAGTCATATTTAAAACCTTGGTAGAAACTGCCAGAATATTCTCTTTTCACTGGCATAGTTTTTGAGAACCCATAGTTATATCTCATAATAAGAATGGGAATTTTTTAGAATGCCCCTAAACAATTTTATACTCCAGCATTAGAAAAGAAGTATGGTGGTGGTGATCTGATTATTCAACTACCATATAACTTAATACCGGGATAAAAAAAGAAGAAATATTGTACTGTTTGGAGGATCTAAGGGATTTTTTTAAAAATAACAATGCTTTTGAAAGTATAATTGTGAGGCTGAAATGGCACTATCAATCAAAGGTTGGTTATGGACAAGTGTATGTATCAATAAACACCATTCCATGTTAAAACTCAATTTTCTAAGCATTCTATATTATGACCATAATACTACATTATTATGGACAACAGTGACTAATATTATTAACAATATATCCTAAATTACCATATAAGGCCAGCCAAAAGCATAAACAATAAAAAAAAACTATAGCAAATTGCTGTTAATAAGACCTCTAGATGCTTAATAAACATGACAAAATTCAGGTCTCAGTTCTGCTACATAATTTATGTAGAGTATTAGAAAGTTAAGGCAATGATTCTGGTTTATGGCATTTAGATTCATTTTATTTCTAAATCCTCACTTTATAAAGAGGAAAAACTGTGAAGATTTAAATTAGAGTTATCCCAAATATCATTTGTTATTGTTTTCTGAACAAGATGCCAAACTGTACCACTTGTATGTATTATTGGGGGGAGGGAAAATGTACTAAATGCTATTTAAAACTACATATTTGAGAAGGTAACAAATTTCATTCAACTGCAGTTATTAAAAATTTAAAGGGGGAGGAGGGAAAAAGTAAGCCTTAAGTCCCAGTTGTATATATGCCATTTAATAAAGAAGAGTCTTATTTAAAATGTGCCTCAACATATTTAACTTATATCAGATTGCTTGCTCTCTTGGGGAAGGAGGAGGTAAAGAAGGGAGGAAGAAAAATTTGGAACACAAGTCTTACAAAATGAATGCTGAAAGCTATATATGAATTTGAAAATTGAGGGAGGAAAGCTAAAAAATAAAAATAAAATAAAATGTGCCTCAGACCTTAAGGTGAGACAAAATAAAACTTTAAGTGACTGACACAGGTTATCCCTAACTAAAACCTCACCTTTTTGTGTAAGAAGCCTGCCCTTTGATGCTACCTTGCTTCTAAGATTCTCTAACTTATACTGTCTCTATCTTTTTTATATATGATAATCTGCAGCACAAAGTGATATAGCAATGGTACAAGATCAGCATCCCATAACTTGTTACTCCAAAGAAAAGTGAGTTAGAGGAGTATATAGGTGGCAGCAATTTCTATCTTCGCATCTTAATCTAAAAATACCATATACAAAAATCCTGGATTTGGAGTCTGGGTTCAGATTTTCAGCTCTACCAATGAAGTAAAGGGAATAAGTATTTATCAAGATCCTAACTGTGGGCCAGATACTATGGTAAGGAATGTACAAATATCTCATGTAATCCTCACAACAATCCCGAAAGATAGGTACTATAATTGTGTTACAGCTGAAAAAGCTGTATTGATTTGAACTCAGATTCTCCTGACTTCAGGCCCAGTGTTTTAATCTACTGTATTTCCCAGGTGCCTCCTACAGATTTGTTACACTGTCTGGCTTTAGTTTCCTTATTTGTAGGAAGGAGTTAGACCAAATGACTTCTAATTCTAAGCTTAATAGTCTTTTTTTGCTTTCTGGAAAAAAATTTTCTTGGATCTCTTCCTGGGAACCTCAATGATATTTGATTTAAAGTAGGACTAAAAATTACAAGCAAGCCCAATTAAGGGTGATTCAAATTTATTCCTATTTGGTTGACTAGAGTTGCTTCACAGTCCAGAATATTTAAGAATGCTTTTTAAAAAGATTTTCTAATGTAATACAGTGTGATGAAGCAAAAATGAAGGTACATATGATGATTTTTTCCTTCATTTTCACAGAATTTCCAGTCCATATGGGATTAGATAAACAGCATACCTGGCTGACATACTGTTTTCAGGAAGAAGTGGAATTTCTAAAACTTTTGTGCTGGCAATTATTATTTCTTGACTAGCAGTAGCAACAGTCTTCCCAGTGATTCGGTGCACCTGATAGAATGCATGTGGTCGTAAGTAGCGATCATCTGCTGTTCCAATGAACATTTGTAGATTTATTGGTTTTTCATTATAGCCCAGGAGCTAAAAAAAAAAAAAAATACATTTGTGTATCAAAAGTATAACAGAATAGTGATAGTACGGTTACTTTTTTACTATTTTATTGTTTCTATTTGTATTCTCAACTACTGGCACAAAGTCTGACAAGTGGTAGGCATTTAATAAATACTTGATTGACTAATCAGTCTTATATTTGTTGCATTTACAACACAGGAATAAAATGTAATTTAAGTAAATTAATAGTCATAGATTCCAAATTTGGCATATTTTTTTTAAACAATGGAAAAGACTCAGAACAGCAGAAGAAATATACCACAACTCCTAAGCACTTTATTTCTGAGAAGCTAGAGCCTGTTTGGAGTAAACAGTAAGGGGGGGGGGTCTCAATAATACATTGCATATAAGCAGAGCATGCTAGAAAATGGGGACAAAGAGAAGTCAGTACCATAATTTTATTGTAAGCTCTTCAGGGCAAGGATCATACTCTATACTTTTTCAACAGACTGTTCAGGACCCAGGTTTAACATACAGAAGATATTTAACATACAGAAGATTTTCTGATTTGACTATCAGGAAGTTTATTCATAGGTCAATAAAAAGTAAACTTACTTCTTTAGTTTGAGATAAGTCACTTACTATTCAATAATATAGTGAATAACTGTAATGACCATTCTTTGAGATTTTTGATAAACATTATTGCTGAGCTAACATTCTGATTAATTATTGGCACCACATAACAAAGAAAAGCACTTAGCAAAAGAGCAAAGTATTTTTCCATTTAAAGATCAGGTTATTTAAATGAATAATTTTAAAAAGAGGTAAGCTGTTCTATGGCTCCATCCCAAGTATTATGAATTTTTGAGAAAACAAAGTACCCTGGGTTTGTGAAAGCAGATGCAATTTTCTGTGCTAGAGTGATTTAAAACTATTATTTTCTGCATAAAATATATATACACCACCTATTTCTCCCCCTTTGCATTATTATTTTAAAAGTCTTTTTCAGTAACAACTAGATTTTCTTTTTTACTTTGTTACTCAACTCTAGGTTTCTTAGCTTTTGGCATGCTACTTCAGAAGAAGATATATAACAGTAGGTAGGGAAAAAGGCTAAAATGGTAGAATAATTTTACCTTGGTTGCATATTTCTCACTTTTATCAACCAAATTCATTTATTAAGCTCCTCCAAGTGCCTGCTACTATGCACTAACTGAAATTCTATTCATTCCAGCATCAGCATCATCTTCTTCCTTTTTTAAAATTATTTCAGGTACATTTTCCTCCTTCAATCAACATTGTAGAAATGGACATAATTTTTACAAGCAAACAAGAAATATGAAGCTGTGCCCTATAGGTAGGCTAAAAGCGAAGAGAAAAGGCTGAGGAATAATACACAGTGAACTTTAATGATTCAGTCAACTATGTAAAAAGTACAAGATTTCTCTGTCTTTCAGGACTTAAATTAGGAGAGCTTATGGACAATTAGTAGTGGTCTACTGCTCTAAGACTACTAAGAAGCAGATTTGTGGGAATTTGCCTGTGCTGTTTTGTAAAGATCATCTACCCCTACCTTACTATCACCAAATAGCTCCTAGGATCTTCAGCTCAAGTCACTGATATCTATACTTTGAGATACACTTAAATTAAGGAGTAAGATTAAAGAAAGGATGAACTTTAAAAAATCTTTGCTGCCACTAATTTTATGCACTGGCCTAATCACCAAAGAAAGTTATAGTATAAGCTAAGTGTCTATAAAGGAAATACTTATTTTAGCAGCATATAGTTGCTCCAATTTTTAAAAAACTTCAAAATTTTTCATACAACTTTCAAAGTCCTGTATAATTTGTGCCCAACTCACAGGCCCTTCTCAGGTATAATAATCAAGTCAGTCCAAAAACAACACTATGCTCATCCTTGCCAATAAACCTTTGTTTCTGTTCCCTGTTCTGAAATGTTCTCTCTTTTCTCTATCCAATTTCTCTCTGGTACCTAGCTTTTAAGGCATTACAGTAGAAAGAGATGTGGACTTGAAGCCAGAAACTTTGATTCAAATTCTAAATCTTCCATTTATTAGTTTGTGAGCATAAGTCAATCAACAAAGCATTTATGAAGCACCTACTATGTGCCAGGCCCAGTGCTAAAAGAGATACAAACAAACAAACAAACAAACAAAAAAAAAAACCCAACTCCAAAAAACAAAAACAAAACCCAATAATAAAATAAAAAGACAGTTCTTGCCTTCAAGGAGCTTACAATCCAATAGGGAAGGAAACATGCAAACAAATAGATTCACAAACTATACACAGGATAAATAGGTAATAATAAACAAAGGGAAGGCACTAGAATTAAGAGGAGTTAGGTAAATCTTCCTATGTAAAATGAGATTTTCATTGGGACTTGAAGGTAAGTAGGAAGGATAGAAGAGCAGAAGGAGAGCATTCCAAACATGGGGGATGGCCAGAGAAAAATGTCCAGAGCTTAGATATGAAGTGTCTTGCTTGTAGAATTACTAGGAAAGCAGTGTCACTGCAACAAAGAATATGTGTCAGGGACTAATGTATAAAAAGATTGGAAAGGTAGAAGGCTAGGTTATGAAAGGCTCTGAATGCCAAACAACATTTTCTATTTGTTTCTGGAAACAAGGAGCCACTGAAGTAGATTGAGAGAAGGGGTGACACGATCATATGCAAGCTTTAGAAAAATCATTTTAGTGTTTGAGTGTTTAGTGTTTGAGTGGGGAGATCCACCACCAGGTAACTACAATTGTCTAATCGAAGTGATAGAGGCCTGTACTAAAGTGACTAGTGTGAGAGGAGAGAAGAGGGCATATTCAAGAGCTATTAACAGAGGTGGAACTGAGAGGCATTAGCAGGAGACTGGATACTGGGGGTGGAAGGGTATGAGAGAGAAGTGAAGAATACAAGATGGCTCCTTGGTTGTGAGCCTGAGGAACTGAGAGGATGATGTTGCCCATTATAGCAAGATAGTGTCAAGATAGAAAGGGAGAGGATTTGGGAGGAAAGTAATTGGTTTTATTTTAGAAATAAAAAGTTCAAGATGCCTTTTAAGATTTTTTTTCATGATAGAAGAAATGTGTGCGTGTTTGTAGATAGTAGGAAATGAGCCAGTGGACAGAGAGATTAAAAATAATGAAAATACTTGGAATGAATGAGAAATCTATTGCAAGAGGTAGGATAAAACTGGATAACTTGAACAGGGGAGGGTTTAGTTGCTGTGAAATGGGGATGAAGAAAATAGAATACATCGGAGTGATAAGAGATGAAGAGAGGAGAAAAGGGAACTCTTGGGAATTAGCCTTAGTTTTTTTCTTTACAAGAAATTTTTTTCTATATAATATAAGCTAAGTTTCTCCGCTAAAAGAATGGGGAGGAGGAGCCACTGGAGATTTAAGAAACAATGAAAAGATTTAGAAGATCCACAATAGAAAGGAGGATAGTGAGATAAAAGAGGTACAGTAGAACTGCCTAGCAGCACTGAAGGTTCAGTTAAGGATGTGTAAGGCACATTTGTTTTTTATTTTATTTTTAAAATTTTCAATAGTATTTTTTCCTCCAAATATATGTAAAAATAATTTTCAACATTTATTTTTGTAAGACTTTTATGTTCCAAATTTTTCTTCCTCCTTCCCTGAAACAGCAAACAATCTAATATAGGTTGAATATGTCAAATTCTTTAAAACATGTTTCCATATTTGTCAAGTATAATTTGAAATAGACACATTCAGAACAACTGCATGAGACTGCAAGAGACTAAGAAGACAGGTAGGAGAAACTTTGTTTCCTTTTTTGAAGGGAGTTATTAGTAAAAAAAAAATGTAAAAAAATCTCTCATGATACTATTAAGAGATAGAGTGTGGGGAGGAAAGAAAAATTGTGGGTTAGAAGATATTAGATATACTCCAAACTGGTTGAATACAAAAAAGTTTGATATTAACTTGGAAGGAGGCCTGCAATGAAATGCCACAGGAATATGTGCTTGGACTGATTCTATTTAAAAAAAAAAATTAAATCAACAACCTGAGATAAAGGCATAGTTAGCTTGCTTATCAAAACTGATAAAGCTAGATGGAATAACTAAGATGATATACGAAAAATAGTTGTGTTAACTTTTGTTTTTTAAACATTGAACAGGTCAGGTCATTGAGCCAAATTAGGTAATATTAAATTTAATAGAAATATACCTAGCTTACACTTGGATTAAAAAAACAAAACAAAACAAAACTATTTCCTAAATACATAATGGGATAGACATGGCTTCATATCAGTTTGACTGAAAAAGACCCAAGAAGACGAAGGAACTATAAAATTGATAACATGAAATCTAGTCAGATATGACAGAGGCAGGAAAAAAAAAAAGAAATAAAGAGTTTATATTGCACTGAGAGGTATACCTTCCAGTAAAAAGCAGGTAATACTTCCACTTAACTTTGTATTGATCAAACCACACACACAGTACTGTATTATGTTCTGGATTCCACATTTTAAGAAGAACATTGATAAATTGTTCAGCTTTCAAGACTTTCAGATTATGCTACAAGAAGATCAATGGAAGGGACTAGGGATGTTTAACCCACAGTACATTAAAATGACTTGGAAGGACATCATGGCTGTCTTCAAATATTTGAAGATGTCACCTGGAAGGACTGAACTTACAAGGTAGTCTTAAAAATAGTGCAATGACTGAAGTCTTAGGCCTGAAGTCAAGAAAACCTGAGATCAAATGTAGCCATGTGCACTTACCAGCTGTGTGACCCTGTGACCAAGTCACTTAACTTAATTTGCCTGTTTCCTCATCTATAAAATGGAGTAAGAATTTCCTAGCTGATGAATGAGATAATATTTGTAAAGAGTTCAGCACAGTGGCCAACACACATTAGACGACATTTAATACTTATTTCTCTTCCCTTTGGTATGCCACACTTGTTTGTATGTGGTTTGTCACGCTTTGAGTAGATTTCCTCTTCTCATTCAAGGAACTTTTCCATTTTTTAAATGATGCTTTTCTTCCCACAATTCTCTCATACTTTGCAAGTTGGTTAAGATTACAGAATGTGTTCTACTTCATTTGGAATACACATCCATTTGGTATTTTTAAACAGTCTTTCAGATTCTCTGGTTTAAATTCTAAGGGCAGCCCATTTCCAAAAAAAACATTTAGCTGGAAGACAGTTCGTTTGGAAAACTGTAGATTATTTACTTTGCTGATTTTACTTAGTTTTCCTCCCAAAACTTTCATTTTGTCAAATTTTTTTTTGAAACCTCAACTATTTTATAGGTTGGTTGGTTTGTTTGCTTTGCCACAACATTTTTACTCTTTCCAGAAAGGCTAAAGATAATTCTTGTGAAAAGCAGCTTGTTCTAAGGGTGGGGAGTTGCCTTTTTTCTTACCCAAAAATTTTAATTAACTTCATAAATCAGTCAGAAAAGGAATTTCTGGGAGAGGATTCTGAGAAGATGGTAGAGTAGGTCAGAGAATTCCAAATTCTCCAGATTTTCCCCACAAACAAGAAAATTTTTTGCCTCAGGGGAATTGTAGAATGGTTAAAAATAAATAAAGAATGGGCACAAAGCAGAAGTCCCTTCAAGGACAATTAGAGAAGATCTAAAGAAAAATACTGAGGACAAAGCTGTGAAGTATTCACACCTCCAGGCTAGTTCCAGTGAAACAGCAATGAGCTTAGATGGCTTGAGTAGTAGCTTCTACCCCAGCCACAGAAATTTTTATGTCCCAGACATGGTGGCAAGTCTGGCATTAGAGTCCAGGAAAAATGAAATATGAGCCAACAATTCTGGAGAGAAATATGGAACTATAGCCAAAGAGCTATAAAACTATACATACCCTTTGATCCAGCAGTACTGTATCCCAAGGAAATCATAAAGGAGGGAAAAGGAACCACATGTGTAAAAATGTTTGTAGTAGCTCTTTTTGTTATGGCAAAGAATTGGAAAATGAGATGTCCATCAATTGGGGAATGGTTGAATAAGTTATAGTATATGAAAATAATGGAGACCGAATGTAACTGAACACAAGTTATGTTCTCTTTTTTTCCCTTTTTCTTATTTTTTTAACATCATGCTTTTTTCCTTTTGTTCTGATTTTTTCTCCCAATGTGATCCATAAAGGCATTTAAAAAAAATTAATGTACATGTATAACCAGAAAAAAATAATAGGGAAACCAGTGAAGTTGTAAGAGAGCAAGAAATAATAAAACAAAATATAAAAAATGGAAAAAAAAAAAAAAAAACCAAACCAAACATCAAGAATGTGAGACATTTCATAAGAAAAACAATTGGGGCAGCTAGGTAGCTCAGTGAAATAGAGCAGAGTCCTGGAGTTAGCAGGACTTGAGTTCAAATTCAGCCTCAGTCACTATATTCTACAAGCTGTGTGACCTTGGGCAAGTCACTTAACCCCGATTGCCTCATCCAAAAAAAAAAAAAAAGAAAAGAAAAAGAAAAGAAAAAGAAAAAAGAAGGAAAAAAGAAAAAAGAAAAAGAAAAAGAAAAAAAAGAAAAACAATAGATTTGGAGAACAGATCAAAAAGAGAAAACATACAAATAACTGGATTACTTGAAAGCTAAGACCAAAAGTAGAATCTTGACATGATAATACAAGAAATATGTAAAGATAATTGTCCTGACGAATTAGAACAAGAGGGGAAAATAGAAATGGAAAAAATCCACAGATCACCACCTACAAGAGATCCTACAAGATCATAGTTAAATTCTGAAAATCCAAGATAAGGAGAAAATATGACAAACAATAAGAAAAAATTCAAATATGATGCAGCCACAATTAAAATCACACAAGACCTAGCAGTGACTACATTAAAAGACAACAGGTTTCTAAGAGCAAAAGAACTAGGGTTGTGGCTGAAAATATCATATTCAGCAAAATTAAGCATAATCCTGAAAAAAAAATAGAAAGTCAATAAATTATCAGACTTTCAGGATTTTCTTGGAAAACCTGCACTTAATAGAAAATTTGACTTTTAAGATCCACAAGAAATATAAGGCAAACATAAAAGATTAATTCAAGGGACTCAATAAGGGCAAACTGTTTTATATGTGGAAATGTAAACCATATGCCTAAGATTGTCACTAGTAAGTGGGTAGTTTGAAAGAAAGACTAGAGTAGAGCCAAGTATGATGTGATTCTAAAAAGCAAAACCATGCAGGAAAAGGTAAAAAGAATAATTAGATTGTAGGAATGAGATTTGAGAGCAAGAATTGATATAGAGT
This sequence comes from Myrmecobius fasciatus, assembly GCA_023553655.1. Lineage (NCBI taxonomy): Eukaryota > Metazoa > Chordata > Mammalia > Dasyuromorphia > Myrmecobiidae > Myrmecobius > Myrmecobius fasciatus. The sequence goes on along the minus strand of JAJPUD010005239.1, from coordinate 103,133 downwards.
GAATTAGATGGGGGAGGAAGGCTGGTACTTCTAGAATCCTACTTACATCAAGAATGAGTTAAAGAGCGGAAAATATATACATAAACACATATACATATAGAAGGGCCTAAGTCTTTTAAATTTTATTTATTTATTTTGCTGAGGCAATTGGGGTTAAGTGACTTGCCCAGGGTCACACAGCTAGGGAATGTTAAGTGTCTGAGACCAGATTTAAACCCAGGTGTCCCTCATTGCTTTATAAATTTAAAAGACAGGGGCAGCTAGGTGGCACAGTGGATAGAGCACCAGCCCTGAAGTCAGGAGGACCTGAGTTCAAATGTGACCTCAGATACTTAACACATCCTAGCTGTGTGACCCTGGGCAAGTCACTTAACCCAAATTGCCTCAGCAGAAAAGAAAAGGGAAAGGAATAGTATAAAGTGCAATATAGAACAGTATATAGATTAAGAGGAATGGGATAAGGTGTGCAGACTAACAAGAATTGGATGAGGGAAGCAAAGAGTAGAACAAGAAGATAAGGTGAAGGATAAGGGAGATATGGGGGAATATAGGTTACATAATAGCAAGGCAAAGTACCAGGTAGAAGTAAAGTAGAGGGGTCAAAAGGGATAAAACAATAAGAGATGCACACAAACATAATAATGATTGGAAGCAGACTTTATAAGAAAAAAAAAGTAAGGGTAGTAATCATTGATCTTAGACAAAGTTAAGGCTAAAATAGATTTAATCAAGAGAAAATAGATAAAACACACTATAGATCAGCCATATTAAGCAATATTGTTTAGACTGTTTAAAATAACAAGATGGCATAAGGTTGGAATATTACTATGGTATATGAAATAATGAACTGGTAGATTTAAAAAAATATATGACTGACTTAGGAAGGACAACATCCATCTTTAGAGGAAAAAGAGGACAAACAAGTATAGTCTGTCTTACATAGATGTATATATGAATGTGTATGTGTATAGATGTATATGATTATAGACATCTATGTATGTTTGTGTATGTATGTATGTATGTATGTATATTTTTTGGGGGGAAGGGAAAAGAATAACATAAAAAGTGCATAACAGAGAACAAAAGAAAGCCAAAAGGAAGCAAAGATGAACAATTCTGAACACAATGTGTAGTATTTATTGTATTTACTATATAGGTTTTCTTGAAGTGGAAATTTATTGTATCATATTTTAAATCCTCATGTTCTGCTGTGCACATGGGAATTATTTTTTCTCCCCCCCTTTTCTATTTGGTATCTAAGTTTTAAATAAAAATTTTTAAAAGGCCCCACATGCACAAAAATATTTACAGCATCTCTTTCTGTGGTAGGAAAGAATTGGAAATTGAAGGAATGACCATCAGTTGGGGAATGGCTGAAGAAGTTGTGGTTTTTGAATATAATGTAATACTACTGTACCATAAGAAATGATAAACAGGTAGATTTCAGAAAAACCTAGAAAGACTGTAGTATAAACTGATGCAAAGTGAAATGAACAGAAATGGAAAACAACGTATATATACTATAAGCAACATTATTTATTAACCAACTATGACACTTGGCTTTTTTCAGAAATACAATGATCCAAGAAAATTCCAAAGGATACATGGTGGAAAATGCTATCCACTTCCAGACAAAGAACTACAGGAGTCTAAGTGCAAATTCAAATATACTATTTTCACTTTATATTTTTCATGATTATTTTCTTTTGGGATGTTTTTTCCTTCATAATATGACTAATATGGAAATGTTTTACATGACTGAACGTACATTATGTAAAATTGCTTACTGTCTTAAGGAGAGGATGATGAGAGAAAAAGGAAAAAAATTTGAAATTCATAATTTTTAAAAAATGAATGTTAAAAATTATTTACATCTAATTGGAAAAAAAATACTATTAAATGAATAAATTAAAAGTAACACTGGCTTCCCAGCTATTCCATTAATATGGTGGCTTGAGGAATTTATTCTGGTTGTCCGCCATTCTTGAATGTTCTCTCATTTCTGCCAAAAGGTTTTCCTGATTTCCTTTAAGTTTTAACTAAAATGCCACATTCTACAGGGAAGATATCAAACTCTACTCATGCAGTTTAAATCAGTTAAAATATAATTGGGAAATGTTTAGCAAAACAAAACACAGATATTGTTAATTGGTGGTTTCTAAGACAATATGCAGCTAGCAGAGATCTGTTAGCTTTTTTCCTGAGGTTAACTACTATTCTATAGGAAGCCTGTTCCTATTTATCCTCTATATAATTTAACTGTACATATTTGTTTGCTTGTTGTCTACCCAATTAGATCATGAGCTCCCAGAAGGCAGGAACTATCTTTTGGCTCTTTTTGTATCCTCACTGCCACACAACACACTACACACTTAATCAATGTTTACTGACTGAGTGACTAAAAGTCACTCCAACAAGGTTGGATTAGGGCTAGATAAATAAATCTGTTATGAACCCAGGTTTTGTGATTTTAAAATCAATATGGTATTGTGTTATTCCATGCTAACTCCAATCATCTATCTTGTTTTTCTCCATGTTTAATACCAGCAATTTCTTGCCATTCTGATTCAGATTGGATGCTCATCTAATCTAAATAATTACTAATTTCCCCTCCCTTAAATCATCCTTTTTGTTAATATCTACATTAAGAATTTGCTTGCAGCAAATTCTGATATATTTTCTTGATGCACCCTTCACAGGTTTACCATATGGGTCCTAAAAGCAGTGATTACTCCTTGCCTCAAGGGTAGGGGCAGAAGGAAAGGGAGGCACATAATTCCATACCAGGGAATTTACCTTTAATAGTCAGCACAGAAAGAATAGCATCTCTGAAACATTCTCTTGATAAACTCTCACACAACTACCAACACAGTTTATGAGACGTAGGAGCACAAAATTTAAAAGTACACTGATGGCGAGTCACAAAGGGAAAGAGAAGCAGTCAAAATAACTCATGCTTTTGGTATTAGAGAGCCCTGATTGTTCTTTCTTTGTGAAGTCTTCAAACTGCTCTCCTCTATTTATCTTTTTTTTCCAAAGACTTTTTTCTTGATTACCAGGGACTATCTCTTGTTTGAATCCATATTCGGCTTTCCTTTTTGCTTTCCTCGAAGCTGATTCCTGCCTAGAATAACTGCTCATCTTTGTGACTATGTCTCCATAGGGAATGTATGTGGTATAGTTCTCTGCTTCATACTGGATACATCTCAACTGAACCTCAGTTCTGTGCCTTGAACTCTAAATTACTCTCTTGTGGATGACATAAGAAAGAAGGGAGGGGGAAAAGAAACAAATCCTTAATCTCACCCTCAATCGTAGGGGTCATACTCCACAAAACTGCTTCCTGTCTGGATAGTGATGAATTCTTAAACTTTTACCCTGATTTTTCTTGTGCAGCAAGTTATGGAATTATATTTAGAAGAACTGCACATATTTAACTTATACTGGATTGCTTGCTGTCCATGGGAGGGGATAGAAGGGAAATAGGAAGAATAATTTGGAATACAAGTTTTGCAAAGGTGAATATTGAAAACTATTTTTGCATGTATTTGGAAAAAGAAAAAAAAATAAAATTTTAAGAAATTTTAAAAGTGCAAAAAACCCCAAATAAATAATGTATCTCAAATTTAGAGCATGAAACTATCTTAGAAGTGACTATTTAGATTCAAACCTTCTAACTAGCAAACTAAATTATCTTCTAGAACGTTATCAATTCACTAGGACCTCATAGATCACAACCACTAGCTGTTATGCCTTCTTTGATAGCTTCTTACTTACCTATCTTAGAATATCCTTACTTTTTAATATGAATCAGTATCAGTATTATTAAATCTATAAACTTACATATTAAATATAATCCACAAATCTATAAAAATAAATTAGATGTATAAAATTATGAAACATATAATATAATTATTAAAATATTTCCAATATATTTATATTGGTAATTAACTAATAAAAATATTCTCTATGGAAGAAATTATCCTGTGGCTACCCAAACTATTTTTTGTGATTAATAACTGATGTTTCCCATACCACTTTGTTCTGCCTCATTGAATCCTTTTCCTTAGGAGTGTCTTTTCTCAATGTAAAATGATATTGTATTATCAGCTTGAAGATATATCCCATTTATATTACTCTCCATGGTAGCTTGAAAGCTGTTGCAATGGTGCTAGTTCTTTAAACTATAATGCAATTCCACAAATTATTCTCTCTTTCCTTTCCTTCTCTTTTTCTTTCTTTCATAATCAAACCACCTTGACCTACTGAAAATTATTTTTTTTCACTGAACGTCAGAACACCCTTTAAACTATATACATAAAGTGGTAATCTTCAAAAACAAAGGACAAAGAGCAACAATTGTGCTAATGTCTTAATTTGTTTAGATAACAGCAGAAGCCACTAAAAAAGGGAAGAGGAAAGGAGAATTAAAGTAGAAAACATGGCTCAGTGGAAAGAGTATATAAAATACTCTACCCTACCTCTCCAGAATGTTATAAGGAACAATAAGAAGTTTGTAAAAAGTGCCTTGCAAAAGTAAAATGCTATATATATAGTATGATGATGGTGGTGGGGATGTTAATGTTAAGTACCACAGTGAGGACTGAAATCCAGCTTTGGCTCCCAATCAACACTCTCCACCCTATCATGGCTTCTTCTCAAGACATGTTGGTGTCCTTCGTTTTCAAAGAGGACCAAAATGACATTACAATGTTAAGAGTTGAGTTACAGTGTGTCCAACTGTGGCTGATCAGATCAATCAAATAAATGATATAATCAAAGTTGTAATTTAAGAAGATTCGTTTGGCAGTAGTTGAAGAATGGACTGAAAGAGGAAAAACCTAGCATTATGGAACTAAGAGCTTTGTACAAAAGAGTTTATGTGGCCTTAGAGTGAAGTGGCAGGAGATCTAAGTGAACAAAGAGTTTTTAAAATTGTTCAAAGAATTAGAAATGACTGAAAACAGGTAAGAAAAAGAAGAAATCTAGATGACTATAAGAATTTAAAGCAAACAGAGAAAGGAATAGTAACATTAACAGTGATGTGACTATAAAGAAAGGAAAAACATCTTTTTAGGAGAATGATGAGCTGTGGTGTTAGAAAAAATCAATGTTTCCTTCAAATAGTTGCGAAATCATATTCCTAAAATAAATCTGATCCCATCACTAACCTACTTCTACATTTTGAAAAGCTCTTCTCTTATCTATTAAATACTTATAAAGGACTTTCTAATTGGCATTTAAAGTGTACACAATATGGTTCATACCTACCAATGTACACCAATGTACCTTTCCAGTTTTATTTCATATCACTCTAACTTAATCTTCATTCTAGTAAAAGGAGATCATTAGCTATTTCCTCTAAATGATATTCTATTTTCCACCTCCCATGTCTTTCAAACAAAGCCTCCCTTTCTCCTATCTGTGGAATGCACTTTCCTTCACTTAGTGATATTTCATAGATTCCTTGAGTTCCTTCTAAGCACAGCTCAAGCACCAATACAAGAAACCTTTTCTGGTCCCCTTCAGATATTAGTGTTCTATCTCTCCTGAAACTACTTTCTATATATACTGTGCATTTCATTATTTATATATTTTTGTCCATTTTGCTATAGCTTCCAACAGACTATAAGCTCCTTGAAGACAGGAACCATTTCACTTTTTTCTTTATATTCACAGGCCCCTGTTATAATGTTTGTTGAATATATATGTTGAGTTTGAAATACCTGTGGGACAAACAAGAGAAATGCCCAAAAGCTAATTAGAAATGCAGAGAGAGAGCTTGGGAGAAAGATTAGGATCAAAGATAAGAGATTTGCACCTTAACCATACAAGGATGAAAATAATATTTATACAGTACCTGAATATAACTAGGCAGTTATATAAATTCTAGTTATTGTGGGAGACAGGGAATAAGCTAGGGAGAGCTAAGTAGTAAAGTAAATAGAGTACTGTGGCCAGGAAGACCTGAGCTCAAATACTCACTAGTTGTGTGATCCTAGAGAAATGACTTACCTGTGCTGCCTCCATTTCTTTTTTTTTTTTTAACCTTTGCAAAAACTTTTTTTTCCTCCAAGCTTTCCCCCGCCTTCCCCCCGGGGCGGGGGGGGGGGGGGGGGGGGGGGGGGGGGGTTGTTTAACTACAAAATAGGGATAATAATAGCACCTACACTACCATCACCTGAGAATCAAATGAGGTAAAACTTACAAAGCACTCAGCACATTGTCTGGCACACAGTTGGCTATATAAATGCTTGCCTATCATTATTATTGTTGTTATTAAAATAAGGAAATGGACAAGAATGTAAAAAAAAAAGTGAAGAGAAGAATGCTAATGGTTAATGTTCATATTCAGGAATGGAATAAGATAATCTATTGAAGGAGACAGAAAACTTTTAGTCAATATGGCAAGAAAACCAAGACAATAGAATTTCACTGAAGCTAAGAAAAGGAATTTTCAAAATAAAGGGAGTGATCAATAAAACAGTAACAATAAAAAAGGAATAAAGTCGAATAAGAAAGGGCAAGTAACTGGAGATATAAATACTAAGAATGAAATCATTTCTATTCTAGAGAAACTCACATTAGAAAGGATTAAATAAAAAAATACATACATAAATACATACAAATGAAATACAAATATACAGAAAAATATACAAGATAATTAAATATGCTAGTTTGGGAGGGATGACACTAGTGCAATTTCTTTTTAACATATGCATATCATTTTCTTGCTTTTTATCTTCATCACAGTAATTTCAATGTCTCTTCACTGCTAAAATGAACTCTTTTTTTTGGTGACAAAGACTATTAATTAAAAGCATTGACTTTTGTCTGTACCAAGAATACAACATTCTATTCTATTCTCTATTTTTCTCCCACAAGGGGAAAGGGATATTTCATTATTTTTTTACAGAAGTATTTTCTATTGCTCGTGTTGAAGAAATAGAAAAGTAAACCACAGTGGGCTAAAGATAGATAAAACAGTGCATAAATGGAGGCTGTATGAATGGAGACTATGCATATGCCAGAAAGAAAAAGAAGGTCCTGGCTAGGAAGGGGCAATAGGTTGAAGATTGAAGGGGCTTTCTTTTGAAAAAAAGGTAAAGTGGGCAGCTAGGTGGCGCAGTGGATAGAGCACCAGCCCTGAAGTCAGGAGGACCTGAGTTCAAAATCTGGTCTCAGACACTTAATACTTCCTAGCTGTATGACCCTGAGCAACTCACTTAACCCCAATTGCCTCAGCAAAAAAAAAAAAAAAAAGGTGAAGTCCTATATATGTTTCCAGAAAGGAATGATGTAGATAGTTAAGGAGCCTTTGTTCCCTAGTAATATTACCACTTCTGTCACTTCAGTTTTTTGGATCTCGATTTTTTTATCCGCAAGATGAAGAGAGCCAAGTTGATATTTATGGTCTTTTTCAGCTCTATGACCTTATGAAATTTGTTCAATTCTACTTATCATAAAAGCTTTGTAAATAATTGATTTTCTATGGGGGGAAAACTCATCTATCTAGAGTAAAAAAATAAAAAATAAAAATCTGACCCAGTGGAAGAAGAGATACTTCATTTATTATAAAAATAGGCCCTTTTCTAGGACAATGGTATTTTCTTAAAATTAAATGACATCTTAAAAAGCAACATGAATAAAAATATCCCTAGCCACGTAATCTATCCAATACAACATATTGTTGTATTGGATAAGTACTATAGAGCCAATGAATCTTCAATCATACTAGACTAGTGACATTAATACCAACTTGGCAAAGACATAAACCACATGTTCTTTATACTTAAGATAGTAAGCTGAAAGGGTGATTGGGGGAAGGGAATTCTGAGTATAGTATTACAAAAGGAACATACTTTAGCACAGGTATTTTGTTTAACGTCTGTTTCATTCATGCATAGGACAAAAGCTTGCTTCTCATGTACTATTAAAACACCAAATAAACCAAACAGATATTCTCCTCAGAAGGAATGTTTGTTGTATTGAGTGAGCAGGTTATTACAACTGTCAGTACTAAACTCTTGGGGGCGGGAAGAAACCCCCAATCTAGTAACAGTATACTAAGATACACCACCCACTGCTTTGTAGAAGAAAGCACAGCCAAATTGTTTTTGTGTTTCTGTATCGTTTCCATAGCAAAGGTCAGTGCCTGCGTAAGTTAAAATAAAGCTGGCAGGCTAAAGACTGAAGGTCGCTACGGGATAAGCTAGAACAGCTTTAATACAAAGTAGTCTATTATCAGTTGAACTGAATTACTTGTAGGATCTTGTAAATGTACTAGGAATCAGAAAATATACTGTAAAGATACTTTTGAAAAATACTATGATGTTATTTAAAATTGCAAATTTATGCACAACTATAATACACCCCAAACAACTCAAAATGGGGGAACATTCTACTTTACACTTCAAATCTATTTTCCTAGGAAACTGGTTTTAGAAAGAAAAATACAGAAATTTGAGGGGGCCTATAGTGAGATTTGAACCCTCCTCCAATTATATTGTAATAACCTATTAGTGCTCAGTGAACTTTCTTAACTAAAAGTTTTTTCAATTAACAAAAAATCGAATCTCTCTTCTTCCCAGCATACCTTTATTATTGAAAGGAAAAGAAAAACAAAAAACAAAAAACAAAACAGTCCTGTAATAGCTTTGCCTAATCAAGTTCTCACACTGGACATGTAAAACAAAACAAAACATATTTCTCAAACTTGGACCCTGAGTCCATCATTCCTAGCAGAAGTTTTGTCACATCATCACATGTTGTGGCCTTTGGAATCACAGTTGATCATCATGTTGATCTGTGTTCAAGGCTTTCAAAGCTGTTTGTTTTTACGATGTTATTTTTGTATAATTAATTCTTATTCCAGTAACTTCACTCTTTATTAGTTTATACAAGTCTTCCTAGGTTTCACCCAAACAATCCTTTTTAGCATTTCCATTTCATCCATATATCATAATTTTTTCATAGTCTTTACAGTGCTTTGCTATTACAAAAAAAGTTGGATAAGTATTTTTGTATATATGGGGGAACCTTTTTAAACTTTCTTTAATCTCTTTGGCATTTGGATCTAGTAATGGTATAGCTAGGTAAAAGGCTGTTTGCTATCTTTGGGGGAACAGTTCCAAACTGTTTTCCAGAATGGTTATAACAATTCATAGCTCCACAAAAAGTACATTACCATACCTGTCTTTCTGCAGCCATTTGTCATTTTCATTTTTTGTCTACTTTCTTAATATTCACAATGCTTTTGGGGGACAAAAATTATCATTATATAATTATATAATTTTTAAAGAGTATTCTAATTCTGTGCTGTGGTCTATATCTCTTGGGACATATTTGTCAAAATAAGAGGCTTAATGCAGCAGCTGTTACATATTTTGAATTACAAGCTGTTACAAATTTCATTTTCTCTGATTTTTAAGTTATGTGAACATAAAATACTTCTAAAAAAATTCAGATAGTGCATTAATGTTGATGTTGACATCAAACTTTACTGCCTAAATCAGTATTTTTTTTTTTAATAAAGCTTTTTATTTGCAAAACATATGAGTGACCTTTCAACATTGACCTTTGCTAGAAAACTTTTTTTTCCCCAAGCTTTTCCTTTCCCTCCCCCCGCCCCCCACCCCTAGATGACAGGTAATCTAATACATGCTAGATAGGATAAATTATATGACAAGTACAATACATGTATACATATCTATACAGTTATCTTACTGCACAAGAAACATCAGATCTAGAAAGAGAAGGAGAAAAAAGACAACCTAAGAAGGAAAACAGAATGCATGGAAATATTCACAGAAAGCGTTAAAATGCTGTGTTGTGGTTCACTCTCAGTTCCCACAGGCCTCTCTCTGGATGTATATGACTATCTTCATCGCAGCACAACTGGTTTGAATCACATCATTGTTGAAGAGAACCATGTCCATCAAAATTGATCATCATATAGTCTTGTTGCTGTGTATAATGTTCTCCTGGTTCTGCTGATTTCACTCAGCATCAGTTCATGCTAAACCAGTATTTTTAAAGCTCAATTCTGAAATTAAATATATTTAAATTATAATCTATGATTAATAGTTTGCTAATAATCATCATTTAAGTAAGTCTGCAGCTGTAAGAAATTAAAAAAAAAACATTCAAAACTGTTAAACACAACATCTAAATTAATTAAAAATCTCAAGTACCACACCTAACACCTCCTAGATTGGCTAAAATGACAGAAAAAGAAAATGATAAATGTTGGAAGGGATGTGAGAAAACTGGGACACCAATGCATTGTTAGTGGAATTATGAACTGATCCTGCCATTTGAAGAGCATTGAATTCAATGTGGAACTATAGCTCAAAGAGATGTAAAACTCTGCATACCCTTTGATCTTGCAGTGCCTTTGGATTTGTATTCCAAAGAGATCATAAGAGGGAAAAGGATCCATATGTGCAAAAATATTTGCAGCAGCAGTTTTTGTGGTGGCAAGAAGGTGGAAACTGAATGAATGCCTATCAACTGGGGAATGGTTGAATAAGTTACAGAATATGAATATAATGGAATATTATTGTTCCATAAAAATTCATCAACAGGCTGATTCAGAAAAGCCTGGAAAGACGTACATGAAGATGCTGAGTAAAATGAGCAGAACCAGGAGAAAAATGTACATGATAACAGCAAAACTGTGTGATGATCAATGATGATAAACTTAGCTCTTCTCAGCAAAGCAGCAATCCAAGATGATACCAATAGACTTGAGATGGAAAATGTCATTGCTTCTAGAAGATCTATGGAGACTGAATGCTTATCAAAGCATCCTATTTTTACCTTTTTGTTTTGGTTTGTTTTTTTTCCCTTGTTTCTATTTTTCTTTCCTAACATGCCTAATATGGAAATACATTTAAGACGAATGTACATGTATAACTTATAACAGATTGCTTGCTGTTCTTGGGGAGGAGGGAGATAAGGAAAGGAGCTCAAAATTTTACAAAAATGAATGTTGAAAAGAATCTATACATGTAATTGGAAAAATAAAATACTATTAAAATGGGAAAAACCTGCTGTTTTAATCTGTACCATTATTTTACAGATAGAGGTTTTCTCAACTATTATTTTGGGCCTTTTCAAATCTACCAATTTGGATTACAAGAAAAAAGTTTCTACTTTTGCTACTCAGAATTACACTGAATCCTAGATTATCAGAGTTCACAGAATTTGAGATATAGAAGGGGCCCAAACAGCTATGTAGTATAACATAGTTAGTTTGGATGTATCTTCATCTAAAATAAAAGAAAAGTTGTTATGAGTAATCAGTAAGTCACCATTTAAAGATCACTAGTAATTAGAAATCTATTTTACTCTTTTCTTCCTAGATTTAGAATCAAGAGACTTGGGTTCAAATTCTGATTATCACTATACTAAATATATAATTGAGCAAATCAAAACCAATTTATCTTCAATTTCCCCACATAAAGTGGAATAATATCTACATTACATGTCTTAGATTCTGTAAAGAAAGCAGTTTGTAAATGTAAAATCATTATAGAACTTTGAGTTATTATTCAAGTACACTTTCAAGAATTCACAATTCTGTTTACCTGTTATCTTTCCATTTACACACACTAGAACTTTAACACGCGGTTGATTTTTGCTGAAGCCAAAAAAAAAAAAAAAGTATTTACCTTCAGCAAATAGGATAATAAACCTCTCTGAATTTACCTAGGCGAACTGCCTAGATGACAAATGAACCTATATGCAACCAATAAAACATTTATTAAGAACTTAAGGGTAAGTCACTCTGATAGGCACTGGTAGTGACACAAATAGACTCTACCCTCTAGGCACACACATGTAAGTTGAAAATGAACAAATATAAATTAATTTGGAAGAGGAAGGATTGTAGAAAGATTAAGAAAGAAGAAAGTCATTTTATAATAAACATGCTGACCCTGGAGAAAGCAGTTTTAATGCATCAATAAGGATGAAAAGATTACAAAAAAAGTTAGAAAGTGAGTTGGAGCTGAGAAAGTATAGACAGTAAGTGTAGACAGTTTTATCTAGACATTTCAATGTGAAAAAGACATAAAAATGATTAAATTAAAAGAAAATAGTTGGTACAAGTAAAAGGTTTTTTTTTTTTATTTTTTTAAAGGAGGAAGGATAAGAGAAAACTGGGCATATTTTGAAGGAGCAAAGGAGGAGCCAGATAATATGGAGAAACTGAAAATTCAAAAGAAAGGATGACTGAAATTCCTGGAGGACATAAGAATAGATGGGATCAAAAGTACAAACAAAAGGGTTAGCATGGAAGGCAAAAAAAAAGGATGACCTTATACTCTAAGACTAGGGGGGAAAAAAAAAAAGGTTGAGAATAATGCAGAAATGATTTGAAGTATGGAATTGAGAAGAATGAGTTCAAGAGAGGTAGTCTTAATTTTTTTTCCCAGTGAAGTTCATGTGCTTGAACATTTTCTGCTAAGATGTTGGAAGAAAAGAATCTGAAGAGAAGATTTAGACTAGCTGCTATATGAAATGCAATAGGCAATCTATCAGGAAAGAAAAAAAAGATTTGAGAAGAAGCAGTGAGGGACCAGTTGAGACTAGGCAACAAATTTGTGGTGTACCACGGCATGGCACAAGAAAAGAGTAGGAGGGAAGAAGGCAGATGGAGTAAGTAATGCCAGGAAGGGATTCAGAAAGAAATTAGCAGTGATAGGACAATGGGAGAAAATATAATAAACGCTCTAAGTTTGGTGGGATTCTCCTCTCACAACTTTTCATCAAAATGCAGGATTTGCCTCCATGCTGTGATGATGAAGTATCAGAGAAGGATTTTAGTGACAAATACTAACTGATGGGGTAGAAGAGCACTCAGGAGACCCAGATTCAAATTCCAACCCTATCATTTTCAAGTATCTATGTAGTCTTGCTCAAGTCCTTTAATTTATGAACCTCAGTTTCCTCTTCTAGAAAATGAAGGGGTTGGACTACATGATTTCCAAGACCGACCATTCAGCATATTCTCATATCTGATTTGGCATTTACTGGCCATACTATATAATCTGGTCATTTAAAAGGACTATAATAACTCTCAAAAATAGAGCTTAAACTCTGGTTCACAAAGTTACAAAAAGGAAATCAATCCTTATGCATAGTTTTATGCACTTAATATGAAATACTCAAAAGGAAGTGACAAAAATCTATATTTTCAACCTCCATAAAAAATTGAAGTGCATATTTCTTGATGAAAGAACCATGCCAATTCTCAAGCAGAAATTTATCACTATTAGTAACCAATAAAAGCTCAAGGTTTCAGCTTATTTTTGAAAGAAACAGTAGCAACACCCAATACTAGGCACAGTACTAATCACTGGGGAAAGGAAGGGAGTGGGAAGAGAAGGGAGAATACAGATCTCTTCTTCTATCTACTAGCTCTTATACTGACAATGGGGGAATCCCCCAACTCTCTGGCATTAACATCCAAGACTCCCCTCCAAAACTGGCTGTGCCTTCATAAAAATCTCTCGACACACTAAAGATGGAAGCTAGAATAATCCTTGTTTTCCCACTACCACATCCAGCCCGCCATTATTGCCACCACCCAACAACCTTTCCTCCTTTTAGGTTTCTAACATCAAAAATTTTAACTGTTGTATGTGTATTTGTCCTCAGATCATTCTCCTTTCACAAATTTAGTACCTGGCTCATTATACTCCTCTTTTCCCCTACTCCTACTTATCCTAAAGGATTCCAACATTCACGTTAATATTCCTTAGGCTTCCTACCTTCCCAATCCCTCAGGTTCCCTTAAATTACCTTCCTCCATCTCAGCCACAAATAAGGATGATGGTCACACACAATCTCATCATTATTCACAAGTGTTCCACTTCCTTAATTGACAGCTCTGATGTTCCTCCATCTAACCATAATCTCTTGTCATTCCATGTCTCACTCTTCCCTAACTCTTATTGTTTGGCCTCATGGAGACCTCCAATTTCTTAGTACTTTCCCAGTCTACCATTATGTCTGCTCTAATTTTCCTTTTATCCTGATTCCAATTGTGACCCTAGTCATTTAAATACTACAATAATCTCTACTCTAGAATCCTTTGCTCATGCCTATCCCAAATTATTCCCTGCCGAATTTAAATCCTGTATTACTCTCAATATGTACATCCCATCTATTCCTAATAACATGCTGTTAATCTGAGCTAAAAGAAATCAGATAAACTATGGTGGCTTCTTAGATTATGGTGTTCAGATTTAATTAAATTCTCACTTACAGGAAAACAATTCTTTGCTTCTTCTTTAAAGAAATCCTATCCTCTTCTCTAAAATCTCTCATGCCTTCTTTCTTTCCTATTTTCTCAAATGGGGACCTCACCTTACTTTACTGAGAAAACAGACTATTCCTAGTGACCCCTCTCCCCTCTTCTCTCTCCTTATCATTGTCATCCCACTCTCTCCTCCTTTCCCTTAGCCTGACAAATAAGGTGGCCTTTCCCGTACCTAATCCATTCTACTATTCACCACTCTATTTCTTACCCCAAACTAGTTGGAAATCTGCCACTGCTAAACTGCCATCCTTCACATTTACTTCTTCATTGATTCCCTTGATATTCTTGAAATTTTGCTTTTCCAGATAGATTTCACTATTTTTTTTTCTAGTTCTATAATTTGGGATGGCACTGAATAAGTAAATTAATTTGTGTACAACTGTCATTTTTATCACATCCTTTAAGCCTACACGTGAGTAATTAATATATCTCTGATGGTTAAGTTCATTTTATAATTGTGTTCATATAGTTTCTGGGTTTGGTTTAAAAAGTAGATCCCAAGTAGTTTGTTTATTTTTTGCAAGACTTAAGTGACTTGTCTAGGGTTACACAGCTAGCAAGTGTTAAGTGTCTAAGGCTGGATTTGAACTCAGATCTTCCTGACTCTAGGACTACTACTCTATCCACTGCACCATCTAGCTGCTCCCACTCCAGTTATTTTAAATAGAATTTCTTCTTCTCTCTCTTTCTGTTGTACAGAAGTGTAGAATTAAGAAATGCTAATGATTTAATGATTTAACCTAATGTGAGTTTATTTTATAGACAGCAATTGTGCTAAAGCTGTTAAATGTTTCAACTAGCTTTTTAATTGATTTCTTTAAAATTCTTTAAGTATGCTGTCATATCACTTGCAAAGAATGAGTTTTGTTCTCTCATGATCTATTTTCATTCCTTCAAATTTTTTCTTTTTTTTTTTTTGCTATAGCTAGAATTTCTAATACAATATTGAATAATGATGGTGATAATAGACATCCTTGCTTTACCCCTAATCTGAATAAAAAAAATTTCCCAGTTTATCCAAATTATAGATAATGCTTGCTCTTGGTTTTAGACTGATAATCACTTGTCATATTAAGAAAGGTTTCACTGACTCCTATGCTTTCTAGTGTTTTTACTAGCAATAGGTAGTGTATTTTATCAAAAGCCTTTTCTGCATTTGTTGACTTACATAATTTTGGGGAATTTTATTATTGAACTGGTCTTCCAATTCTGGTATAAATCCTGTCTGGTCACAGTGTATGATCTCTGTTGTAATCTAGTTAGTATTTTATTTAAAAGTTTACATCAGTATTCATTAGGAAAATTGGTCTATAGTTTTCTGTTTTTTGCTCTTTCTGGATTAGATTTTAAAAATCCTTTGCATAATGCAATGTTTTACATTATGAAAATGTGCATAAAAAGAATTTTATACGACTTCTTCAGTACCTATTTTTTCCCCAAATGTATGAAAAATCAATTTTTCCTTCAAATATATGTCAAAGTTCACTGACAAATCCATCTGTTGTTGGGGATTTTTCTCAGGGATCTCACTAACAATTTGCTCTATCTATCTATCTATCTATCTATCTATCTATCTATCTATCTATCT
>JAJPUD010005239.1:16991-87206 GCA_023553655.1 Myrmecobius fasciatus | reverse complement strand
TCTATCTATCTATCTATCTATCTATCTATCTATCTATCTATCTATCTATCTATCTATCTATCTATCTATCTTTTAAAGATAGAGTTATAGGAGTATTCCATTTCCTGTTGTGCTAATTTGGGAAGTTTATATTTTTATAAATATTCATCCATATAACTTAGATTGTCATTTTTACTGGCATACATTTGGGCAAAATTTATTTACTTTAATTTTATCTTCGTTGGGGACGCATTAACTATTTTTATGATATTTGTAACTTAGCTAGCATATTTTTAAAAATAAAATTAGCCAAAGATTTATTTCCCTCCTTAAAACTAGTTCCTGGTTAATGGTTCAATGTTTTTTTTCTTTCAATTTTCCTTTCATTTTCACTATTTCCATTTTGGTGCTTAATATGGGATCAAAAATATTTTTTCTGCTTTTTTTAAAAAAAAGTTTCTTGCCAAATTAATTGATCTGCTCTTTCCCTCCTTCAATGAGGTACTTGTTTAGACATTCAAATTTCCCCCTAAGGACTATTTTGGCCATCTCCCATAAATTTGGTGTATTGTCTCATTATTGTCATTACCTTTAATGAAATTATTGCTTCATGATTTGTTCTCTGACCCATTCATTCTTTGGGATTGGATTATCTTGTTTCCAATTAATTTTTAAGTTATGCTTTCTACAATTCTTTAGTGAATGTAGTTTTTATTGCATTATGATCTAAAAAGAGTGTATTTAATATTTGTGCTTTTCTGCATTTGTTTGTAAGGCTATTATGCTCTGAAACATGAACATTTTTGCAAAGGTGACATTTATAGCTGAAAAAGGCCTATTATTAACTTTTGTTGTGGTTGCTGTTCAATTGTTTCAGTAGCATCTAAGTTTTTATGACTCTGTTTGGGATTTTCCTGATAAAGATACTGGTAGTTTCCCATTTCTTTCTCTAGGTCTTTCTACAGATGAGGAGCTGAGGCAAACAGGGTAAAGTGACTTATCCAGGGTGACACACCTAGTAAATGTGAAGGCAAATTTGTACGCAGGAAAATGAATTTTTTCTAACTTTAGGCCCAGCATTTTAGCAACCTAATTGCCACATTCTTTCTATTCACATTCAATTTTCTTCAGTGGTCTATCTATCATGTCAACCTTTCTAAAATTCTATACATTTTTTTAACTCTTCTTTTATGGCTAGATTTATCTACTTCAGAGAAGAAAGTTGATGTCCCTCACCAGTATATTTTTGTTACCTATATCCTCCTATCATTCATTTAACTTTTTCTTTAAGAACTTGCACACTCTATTGTTTAGTAATACTATTTCTTCATTGTCCATAGTATCTTTCAGCAAGATGTAATTTACCTGCTTGTTTCTCTTAATTAAGTCTATTTTTGTTTTTGCTTTGTCTGAGATTGTGAAATCACAATCTATTACTCTTGAATCTCTTTTTTTTCTAGACAGTGTTATTTATCAGAAACCTTTAAGTCCCTCTCCATTTTATGCTTTTGAAGTTGATTTTCCAAAAACAAGGCTTTACATTTATTCCTACTGAATTTTTACTTATAAGGAAAGAAAAAGGTCATGTGTGAATATAACAGTTCTCTCACTTTTTATCTTGTATGACTATAACCAAGCAATTTCACTTCTCTGAATCTGAATTTCTTCAGTTAAAATGTGTAGGGACCAAGAATATATTCATTATATGAATTTTAAGTTCCTAAAAGTGCTAATCTCTAATTTAGCATGGATCTCTGATTTAATGGATGGAAATTATAAAAATGTATATTTTATCTTTAAAAAACACCAAAACTTCCCAACAATTAGAGCTATCCAACACTTAGAATAGGATTCTTTTCAAAGCAGTTCCTTTTCGGTGGAAATATTCAAACAAAAAAGGTTTCTTTTGTAGGTACAATTTGGACTACATATGGAATCTGAGCTCTATTCCCCACTCTGAGATTCTGAGCTGTCCTATATGCATCACTATAAATTAAATCACTAGGAAAAAATTCTACTTATAACTGTATCACACAGACATCAATGATCTTCTGCAAAGTAAGCTTTTACATTAAAGCTAAAAACAAGTACAATTCACACCAAGGAGACTATTACACAGTATAACCAAATCTATTAATTGCCACAAATTGGAAATCAACAATAAACTTGACTAATCTGGCAGCATGATGCAATACTGATGGATGTTCTGAGAAAACTAGACTAGTTATTTTTAGCAACAACAGCTATGGCTATAAAATCTGAATAGTTCTAAAGTTTGACATTTTGCTGTAATAATTGAAGGAATTGGTGATACTGTCCAACTTTTTAATAAGACACTAATATTTAGATAGTTTTACTCACCCATGAAAATAGTGCACTAGAAATATAACAAGCTAATCCAAAAGCAAACACTAATACTGAACTTATTTTACAAATTTTATAATCAAGGAAAATGTCAGTTATCGAATGGAAAGACAGTTACATTAACAGACTGCTGGTAGAACTGTGAAGTTCAGGAAAGCAATTTGGAACTATAAAAATACCCTTTGAAGCAATGATACCATTTTTAGGAATATATTCCAAAGAGGCTAAAGACAAAAAGAAGAAAAGGGACCACAAGTACAAAAACATTTATATCATCAGTTTTAGCTGAAATAAAGAATTGTTCATGTAGTTTCTGGGTTTTTCTTGGCAGGTATACTCAGATAATTTTTGGAGTTTAGTTATTTTAAATGGGATATTTCTTTTTATCTTTACTTGCAGGGTTTTACTGATGACATACAGAGAAGCTGATGATTTATGTGCATCGTGGCTAAAATTATTTAAAAAGATTCCCAAATGACCCCCCCCCTTTTTAAAATGCTGCTCTCTATGACCAAAGGATTATAAAACTGCATAAAATGTCACTGCTGGGTTTGTATCCCAAGGAAATCATAAAGGAGGGAAAAGGATACACATGCATAAATGTTTGTAGCAACTCTTTGTGGCGGCAAAGAACTGGAAAATGAGTAGATGCCCATCAATTAAGGAATGGCTGAATAAGTTATGGTACATAAAAGTAATGGAATATTACTGCTCCATAAAAAATGATGAACAGGATGATTTTAGAAAGACCTGGAAAGATTTACAAGAACTGATACTGAGAGAAACAAGCAGAACCAGAATACACTGTATACAGTAACAGCAAGATTGTGCAATTATCAGCTATGAAAGACTTGGGTCTTTCTCAGCAGTTCAGGCAATCTCAATAAACTTTGGATAGAAAACACCATGTACATCCAAACAGATAACTATAGAGACTAACTGTAAATAAATACATGCTATGCTTACTTTTTTTTTTCTCCTTCTCATGGTTTTTCCCTTTTGTTCTGATTTTTCTCTTCCAACATGATTCATACAGAAATTTTTAAAAATTAATATACATAACTAGAATTTTTTTTAAAAGCTGTTCTCTGTGTAAATCAAGAATATATCAATATTTTCTTAAAAGCATTATTTTGTCACAGATTAGGTACAGAACATACAGAAGGAAATGATCACAGTAACCTAGGATTTGATAAGATTCCAATTACTGGGGCAAGAACCTTTACATGGAAGAGTAGGGATGGGAAAGCTATATGAAAAAACAAGCAAGTAATCTGGCAAAAAGTAGGCATAGACTTAAAAAAACAAACAACTAAAACAACTTTATTGTTCCTAGGTAATGATTATTCTACAAATAATAAATATTCTACACACTATTTCAAAATACACTATACTAAAGCTTTCTTTCCTACAGATTAAATGAAATAAAACCATTTTTATACTGTGGGTTAAGACCAAGTTATTCAACTAAAAAGGATTTGTAGGTAAATGGAAATAAATTGGTTGCTAGTATTATCAAAATGTTATCACAATTTTACACTAGGAATTTTACTAAAAGAATAATTTGTTATATTTTAATAATTATAGATGATAAAATATGCCTGGATTTCCTTTCTCTATATACTAACTGAATTAAGTTTAGGCAGACATCTGGAAAGAAAAAGAAAACAAAAGAACAAGGTATAATTTTCCAGATTCTAACATGTTATATCTATCTACTTATAGATCAATTTCTAATAACAAAATGTAATTAAAAAAAAATGAAGTCAGCCAGATAAACTTGAAATGGAAGTCTTACAGAATCATAGTAGTTCAAGACTCAAACAAAGACAATGAGAAAGAGTATTTCAGCTAAAGAGCCTCTGGACCTTCTATAAATGGGCTGGTACCTATTATTCATGTATATGTCATATACTAGTATATGTGATGTCTTTTAACAGGTGAAATTCATATAACTAAAAGCCTAGAAAAATGTTAAATGGAAAAGAATAGGAGAAATTGAGCTATAAATTGGAAATACGAACCCATGAATGATCTAACAACAGCTGCAGGATTAAAAACAAACAACTGTAAGTTGACTAAGGCATGATGTACATATAGGACATACGCAAAAAGAAAATGAGTACCTCATATTATAACTGCAATATCCTAGAACATATTACTTCTGCGAAAGGCAAAGAAAGCCCTAAAAGACTACAATAGTGTCACAGGAAGTAATTATAATTTATTTCAATTATGGTTATATTCTACCTAGTTTTTGATATAAGCAGCTAATAACCTTTTGGTATAAAAGTGATAACATCTCAATTAAAAAACAACTCAAGTCCTAATATAAAATAGACTGAATGGATATTTTGAAGAGGGAAGTGAAAAAAAGAAGAAAAACTCTGTAAAGGAAGTATTATATGGTCAGTCAGCAATTTTAAGTAAGGTGTCCCAAAATTCTAAAATAAATAAATAAAAATGGACTGAAGACATGCAAAAGTCTCAGTACTAAGGCTTTTGGAAACCCTGCATCTTATATTTCCAAGCCCAGTAAACACAAGTATTCACTCTCATCCTAAATTATATTATCAGTTTTTTCTTCTTGTTCAGGATTCCAATTGATTTTTAAAAAAAATTCTGATTTTTATTAATAATTCTACCCTAGAGTCCCAATTTTAAACTAAATCTGTCCCTTCTTTCTTACCTAGTAATTGGGAGAGATTTAACTTTATTCCACTTTAGAAATTTATCATATTAAAATTCAAGATAGAAGGGTGAAATTGGTGTCTTAAAAGATTCAAGGAGAAAAGAGAAATGTAAAATGCCAACAAGGGAAATTTGAAATGGAAGTGGAAAAAATTTCATTTACTTTAACTATTTCATGAAACCAGTGTAATCTAGTTTAATCAGTAAGACATCTTTTAAACCTTAAGTCAAACAAGATATAAAGGTTAAAAAAAAAAGACATTTTCAAAACAGGATACTGCTAGACATATATCTCAAGAAGATTAAAGACAGAAATAAAGGAGATGAAAGAAAGAAAAAGAACCACACATACAAAAGTATTTATAGTAGTTCTTTTATTGCAAAGAAATGGAAGTGAAAGGTCTGCCCATCAAGAAGTGAACTTGCAGAACAAATTATGGTATAGGAATATAATGAAATATTACTGTACTTTAAATAATGAATAAAGGGCTAATTTCCTAGACAAATTTAGGAATGGACTAAAACAGTGAAGTGAGAAGAACAATGCATATATTAATAATAACAACATTGTAAAGAAAAATAACATTAAAAGACTTTAGAACTCTGATCAATGCAATGTTCAACCTGGATCCCAGGGGACTAAAGATGGAGCTAACAGAGAGATCATAGACTCAAACTGAAAAATGAGATATATATTTTTGAACATGGACATTGTAAGAAATTTGTTTTGCTTTATCAGATAAGGTTTTACACACACACACACACACACACACACACACACACATTTACACACACATACACACATGTTTTGTATTTTTCCCTTTTCTCCAAAAAAAATTGGGGATGAGATGATAGTTCTCCCCTCCCCCCCAAAAAGGGGGGGGTTTAAATATTCTTAACGAATGCAATCAATTAATAAACATTAGGGTCTACTATGTGCCAGGTGCTATGCTAAGACCTGGGGGATACAAAAAGAACAACAAAAAAATCCCCTATCCTCAAAGAGTTTACATTCTAATGACTAACAGATGGAAATGCTTATTGCATCTGGTATTTATTAGAGACAGAATAAAAAAAATTAAAAATTAATTTTTAAGCCTGCTTCCAAATAAGAGAGGAGAAAATGCACTTCCTTTTTTTCCTTGCAAAAGTGAGTCTATGGATGATTCAACTGATGCAAGGGTTAGTTTTGTTGCTATAGCGACTAGTAATGGGAGTGTTCATGACTCAAGAAATGAAAAAGGTACTGAGCGACTAGTTAAGATTACAGGGATCCTTGTGTTAGCTATGTCTATAGGACCAGGTGCCACTTGGCAGCTCTATTGCCCATTACCCAATTCTGGGCAACAGAGCAGAAAGGTGTGTTTGTAGTCACAAGGGAGGAAGGGGGGGCTACCTAATTAAGGACCACAGTTCAGAGTAGGAAGACAGTGACTACATGTCTTTCTGAATCACATCACATCCTGGAAACACTGAAAATTTGAAGGCATCCAGAACTATTTATGAAAATAACAGAAAGAAAAAAGTCTGATGCTTAGAACAGTATTACCCCTTACTCCTACTACAAGGAAAAGCAAAATTCAACTCTAATGTAAAGTCCAAAGTCAAGAAATAGGGTGAAAAATGAGCAAGAAAGCAAGCAAAAACAAAAACAACCTGATAATAAAATGATACTATTGCTGTTGAAATATCAATATTGATATGTGAGTGCAGGGGCAGCTAGATGGTGTAGTGGATAGAGCACTGGACCTGAAGTCAGGAGGACTTGAGTTCAAATCCAGCCTCAGACACTTACTAGCTATGTGACCCTGGGTAAGTCACTTAACCCCAATTGCCTCCAAAAACAAACAAACAAAAAACCCCAAAACAGAGAAATCAAAACAGGTTTTTCTATGATAAGTAGTAAAACCAAGAACAAGGATTATCTGTAATGGGGATGAAACTAGAAGTCTTTCTAATAAGATGAGAGATGAAATAAGTATGTCCATAAACATCATTATTCAATATTTTATTAGAAATGCTAGCTATAACAATAAGAAAAAAAAAGAAATTGAAGAAATAAGAATAAGCAATAAGGAAACAAAACTATCATTCTTTGAAGATGATATGATGGAATATTTAGAATACCCAAGACAATCAACCAAAAAATTAGTTGAAAAATTAACAATAGTAAAGATATAGGATATAAAATAAATTCAAAAAATTATATATATATATATATACATATATAAACAATAAAAGCTAGCAGGAAGAGATAATAAAGTGAAATTACATTTAAAATAATTGCAAATAAAAAATACTTGGGGGGCAGCTAGGTGGCGCAGTGGATAGAGCACCAGCCCTGAAGTCAGGAGGACCCGAGTTCAAATCTGGTCTCAGACACGTAACAGCTGTGTGCCCCGGGACAAACATAACCCCACCTCATTCTCAAAAAAAAAAAAAAAAAAAAAAAAAAAAAAAAAAAATACTTGGGAATCTTCCTGCCAAGATACACTAAGGGACTAGATAAACATAATTATACACTTTTAACATAAAGATCTAAACAATTTAGAAAAAAAATTAGTTGCTCATTGATAGGTAGAGCCAATGTAATAAAAATGACAAGATTACATAAATTACTTCATACCACTACAGTGGCATACCAATCAAACTACCAAAGAATTATTTTATAATGCTTAAAAAAAAAATTCATCAAAAGCAACAAAAGGTCAAGAATATTAAGAGTAATTAATGAGAGAAAATGAAGGAAGGAAAGAAAGTACAATACCTTAAAAAAAAAACTATATCACAAAACAGTAAGCATAAAAAGAATCTGATATTGCATAAAGAAATGAGTGGCTGGAATAGATTATGGAAGAAATTGTATTAATAGAATAGGTTATATACAAATAAATAGAAACAAATGAACACAGTAACCAGTGTTCAATAAATCCAAAGATTTGAGTTATTAGGCACAGAACTCACTAATGGACAACAACTGCTAGAAAAACAAAAACTAATGGGAAAGCAATCTGGAAGAAACTAGGCAAAGATCAACATCTCACAGCATATATACGAAGATAAAGTCAAAATAAGTAAATGACTTAAGCATAAAGATTAATATCATAAGCAAACCAGGGCAACATGCATCTCTAAATTATATAAGAACTGAGTCAAATTTATAAGAATATGTCATGCCACAACTGATAAATTTTAAAGGATATGAATGGGCAGTTTTCAGAAAAAATCCAAGCTGTCAACAGTCATATCAAAAACATGCTTTAAATCACTAATAATTAAGGAAACAGGTCAAAATAAAATTTTTAATGACAAAAATGATATTTTTTTTACTATAGAGAAGAACAATTAGAAATATTTAGTTTAAATAGACAATTTTCTCTTATTTCACTAATACTGAAAAAAAAAAAAAAGCCAAAGTGTTTACACTTGTTAGTTTCCTAGTGACAAGTATAATGCAGTACTATTAACTTGAAAAGAAAATAAAACCTCTTCCATTTTACCTAAAAAAGGCTTAACTTAAAAACAACAACAACAATAACAACAATAAAAATGCTCAGACATACTTGCAATAAAGAGATTATATAGAAACAATTTCCCCTCCTTAGCTCATAGTATGAGCATACAAAATCCAAAGACCCTTAAATTAAAAACTGGTATTTTTAACACTTACCCTATCTTACCACAGAAATCTTATAGAGAGGGAAGTTATGGCAATAAGATAAGTTTATATTCAGTCTCTTGAGAACATAATTCAAAGAATCAAAAAACATAATCTCACTTTTCCAGTTTGTAAATTTGAATACTTCAATACAGTCCAATGTAATAAAGAAACTGTCTGAATTATTAATCAAGGTAAATTTTATACATTATCTAAGAATGTGTCTTCCATAAGCCTAGGGAAGAACCACTTTTGAAAGGATCTCAAGCTTACTTTCCAATTTGCATCAGGTCAGCACTCATTCAAATATTCAAACCTCCATCATGATTGGTTTAGTTATCAGAAGTTCCATAAAGAAGCAGTTCTTACAATGTATCTCTGAAATAGCAAGGAGGGGAACAGTGGAGCTGAGGCTTGTACAATATAGGTATTCTTTACAGGTCTCAAAGAAAACTATATTGCTTATACTTTGTGACCAGAACTAATAATCTTCCTAACAGAGAAATCTAGTTCCAGTGCAATCATAATGCAAAAGATAAATGTCCAAGCAATGACATTAATTGATCTACCTTTTCTTAAAGTACAAAATGGAGGGAAAAAGATAGGAAGTATAATTCTGAAACACTTAAATTATGAGAATTTTAAAGGCACCCGACATAAAAATGGCCAATTTTCCCAAGAGTGCCTTATCTATAACCACACAGACCTGAGCAGAAGGGCCCTAATTTACAGAAACTCTCCACAGTAGAAAGTTTTCTGGAGGATTTAAAGCCAACTACCTACCCAAAGAAAAACCTCTCCATATTTCATAACAGTACCATATTGACAATGTTTCTTGGAATAATGTTTCTTTGGGCAACAATCTTGAGACTGATAGAAAGACAGGCAGAAAAATGGATTCATAATTTTTTATTGCAGAACAGACAAGTTTCTCAACAGGTCTGGGCAAATCACACCTTAAAAGATTGATACCTTCACAACAGGATGTCCTCCAGTAGATGCTTTTACTGCACCCCGGCTACCTTCAGTTTCATAGTGGGCTCGGTGATGTGTTTTGGGTTGTACTTCTATTTTCAGTTCACATTGTCCAAAATGAGTTGGTAATGGCCAGTCTAGAGGAGGCAATGAAGATGTGCTACAAAGAAAACACAAAAGTGAAAAGTTGCTTTACCATTACAAAACAGAACTATTTTACCAGTGCAAACATTTTAAACTAATTGATCTCAGAAATAAAGTATTTAAAAAAAATAAAAACTGAGTTAAGCAAAGTCACTTATTAAAAATAATAAAAATTATAGTTGCTCCCCATTTTCCAGTTGTTTATTTCTGAGCTTCTGACTTTTAATTTTTTGGAAAATAAAACCCAAATTCTTTAATGTCCAGATTTACAATTTTACTGATAAAAATGCTAAGGAAACTTTCTCTACTAATGTAAATACGTATTTGTCGCTTATAGGCTTAAAGAGGTACCTGGATTAAATGACTTGCCTAGTCATAGAGCCAATATGTATCAGAGGTAGGGAAGTCCCTGGATTTTCTCTGCCATCTTGGCTGGCCTCTAGTATGATTTTTATCTAGTTTCAATGCTATTTGTCTGATCAACTCTATCACATTCCCCATGGCAGTTGTTTTCTCGAGTTGCCTCTACCATTATCGCCCCATTTCTTCTTATAGACACCTTAGCTTATTATACATTTGGTCTTTCTTGATTTTATCTGCAGAGGATGAGGTAGCCCTTCTTGCTAATACCAGCCTTTATTTTTTTGCTTTTGATCACATCTACTTCATGATCTTTCTGAAGCTTTTCCTCTTTTTTTTTTCTTTAACTTACTCTTTTCTACATAAGATACTTTTAAAAATTATTATTATTTTTTTACTTCTAAAATTTTCATTTTATTTTATATTTTTGGTCTACGTTTTCTTTTACAACATGCTAATATGGAATATATATATAATTCAAGTTTTTTATTTGCAAAACATGCACAGGCAATTTTTCATCATTGACCCTTGCAAAGCTTTCTGTTACAAATTTTTCCCTCCTTCCCCCCACCCCCTCCCCTAGATGGCAGGAAGTCTAATACATGTTAATTATGTTAAAATACTTGACAAATCAAATATGTGTATACATATTTATACAGTTATCTTGCTGTACAGGAAAAATTGGATCTATAAGAAAAAAAATCTGAGAAGGAAAACATAATGCAAACAAACATCAATAGAAAGCATGAAAATGCTATGTTGTGGTCTACACTCAGATCCCACAGGCCTTTCCCTGGGTGTATATGACTTTCTTCATCACTGAACAACTGGAACTAGTTTGAAACATTACAATGTTGAAGAGAGCCATGTCCATCAGAATTGATCATCATATAGTCTTCTTAGTGCTGTGTATAATAATCTCCTGGTTCTGCTGATTTCACTCAGCATCAGTTCATGTAAGTCTCTCCAGGCCTCTTTGAAATCATCCTGCTGGTCATTTCTCACAGAACAATAATATTCCATAACATTCATATACCATAATTTATTCAGCCATTCTCCAATTAATGGGCATCCATTCAGTTTCCAGTTCCTTGCCACTACAAAGAGGGCTGCCACAAACATTTCTGCACATGTGCATCCCTTTTTGAAGCTTTTCCTCTTAATAGTTGTTCCCCTTTTTAACCTCTTTTTAACTACTTGAGGTAGCTCTAACTCTGAGATCATCTTTAACGCACGTGTATATACACATAATGGAGTTTATAGGTTAGTGTCTAGGTTAGTGGAGAAAGGGGGAAAGAATCTAAAATATGTTGTAAGCTTACAAACTCTATATGCATCTTGGGTCCCAATTTCAAAACAACTTCTCTAATAAATTGCTCCCTCTTATCTACTTTCTCATCCCTTCTTTTCTTTCCCCTCTCCCCCCACCTCCCTATCCTCTCTTTTCTCTCTTATCCTTTAACCTCTTCAAATCTACTGAGTTCTAGAAAAAGGTATGTGTGCCATCTCCCCTAGTTTTTATAAAATTATTTCTCTCTTTTAATTATCAATGTATATGAAACCATGAATCTATAATTTACAGTAATATTTACTTTTTAAAAGGTCTAATAAATTCTAGATATTACTTTCAAAATTGTTATTTACCAGTACTTCTTTTTGCTTGCACATTAAAATTGTTTCAATGGTCATTTGCAGGGGGGATCCAAGCCCCCTAATTAAAAACTCCTCCAGTAAAAAATTAGGAGGCAACTTATACAAAAATTAACCATGTGTCAGGGCATAAAAATCTCAAAATCAAAATCAAAATCAAAAATACAGAAATAGTAAATGCATTTTTTCAGATCACAATGCAATAAACATCACATGCAATATAAGGCCAAGAGAAAATAAGACCAAAAAGCAATTAGAAATTAAATAATCTCATTCTAAAGAATGAATAGGTGAAACAGCAAATTACAGACACAATTACTAATTTCATCCAAGAGAATGACAACAATGAGACAACATATCAAAATTTATGGGATGCAGCCAAAGTCAAAGTCATAAAGGGAAATTTTATATCTCTAGATGCTTACTTGCATAAAATACAGAAAGAGAAAATCAATGAATTGGGCCTGCAACTAAAAAAGCTAGAAGAACAAGTTAAATCCCCCCCAAATCAAATACCAAGGATTAATAAAATAGAAAGTAAAAAAAAAAAAAAAAACTATCGAATAAATAAATAAAATTAAAAGTTGGTTTTATGAAAAAACCTGTGAAATAGATAAACCTCTAGTTAATTTGATTAGAAAAAGGAAAGTGGAAAATCACATTGTTAGTCTCAAAAATGAAAAGGGAGAACTTTCTTCCAATGAAGAGGAAATTAGAGCAATAATTAGGAGTTACTTTGCCCAACTTTATGCCAATAAATTTGATAACCTAAGTGAAATGGAGGAATACCTACAAAAATATAGATTGCCCAGATTAACAGAAGAGGAAATAAATTACTTAAATAGTCCCATTTTAGAAAAAGAAACAGAACAAGGTATTAATCAACTCCCTAAGAAAAAAATCCCCAGGACCAGATGGATTTACATGTGAATTCTACCAAACATTTAAAGAACAATTAATTCCAATACTATATAAACTATTTGAAAAAATAGGGAACGAAAGACTCCTACACCAAATTCCTTTCATGACACAGATATGGTACTGATACCTAAACCAGGTAGGACGAAAAAGAGAAAGAAAATTATAGATCAATCTCCCCAATGAATATTGATGCAAAAATCTTAAATAAAATATTAGCAGATTACAGAAAATAATCCCCAGGATAATACATCATGACGAAGTAAGATTTATACGAGGAATGTGGGGATGGTTCAATATTAAGAAACTATTAGCATAATTGACTATATCAATAACCAAATGAACAAAAAACATGATTATCTTAATAGATGCAGAAAAAGCATTTGATAAAATCCAACAACCATTCCTATTAAAAATACTTGAGAGTATAGAAATAAATGTACTTTTCCTTAAAATAGTCAGTAGCATCTATTTAAAACCATCAGCTAGCATCATATGCAATGGGGATAAACCACAACCATTCCCAATAAGATCAAAATAAATCCACATAAATCATCAGCATTTTTATATATTACCAACAAAGTTCAGCAGCAAGAGATACAAAAAGAAATTCCATTCAAAGTAACTGTCGATAGTATAAAATATTTGGGAATCTATCTGCCAAGAGTAAGTCAAGAACTATATGAGCAAAAATACAAAACACTTCCCACACAAATAAAGTCGGATCTAAACAACTGGAAAAATATCAAGTGCTCTTGGATAGGTTGAGCAAATATAATAAAGATAACAATACTACCTAAACTAATCTATTTATTTAGTGCTATACACCAATCAAACTCCCAAGAAATTATTTTACTGACCTAGAAAAAATAACAACAAAATTCATTTGGAAGAACAAAAGGTCAAGGATTTCAAGGGAATTAATGAAAAAAAATGCTGATGAAGGTGGCCTAGCTGTACTAGATCTAAAACTATATTATAAAGCAGCAGTCATCAAAACCATTTGGTACCGGCTAAGAAACAGAGTAGTCGATCAGTGGAATAGATTAGGTTCACAGGACAAAATAGTCCATGACTATAGTAATCTAGTATTTCACAAATTCAAAGACCTCAGCTTTTGGGATAAGAACTATTTGACAAAAACTGCTGAGAAAATTGGAAACTAGTATGGCAGAAACTAGGCATTGACGCATACCTAACACCTTTTACCAGGATAAGATTGAAATGGGTTCATGATCTAGATATAAAAATGATATTATAAACAAATCAGAAGAACATAGGATAGTTTACCTCTCAAATCTGTAGAAGATGAAGGAATTTGTGAACAAAGAAGAACTAGAGATCATTATCAATCACAAAACAGGTAATTTTGATTATATCTAGTTAAAGAGTTTTTATACAAACAAAACTAATGCAGACAAGATTAGAAGGGAAGCAATAAACTGGGAAAACATTTTTACATTTAAGGATTCTGATAAAGGCCTCATTTCTAAAATATATAGAGAATTAATTCAAATTTATAAGAATTCAAGCCATTCTCCAACAATAAATGGTCACAGGATATGAACAGACAATTTTCAGATCAAGAAACTGAAACTATAGTCATGAAAGGGTGCTCCAAATTGCATCAGAGAAATGCAAATTAAGACAACTCTGAGATACCACTACACACCTGTCAAATTGGCTAAGATGACAGGAAAAAATGAATGTTGGAGGGGATGTGGGAAAACTCGAACACTGATACATTGTTGGTGGAACTGTGAAGGGATCCAACCATTCTGGAGAGCAATTTGGAACTATGTTCAAAAAGCTTTCAAACTGTGCATACCCTTTGACCCAGAAGTGTTTCTACTAGGCTTATATCCCAAAGAAATCATAAAGGAGGGAAAGGGCCCCACATGTGCAAGAATGTTTGTGGCAGCCCTTTTTGTAGTGGCTAGAAACTGGAAACTGAATGGATGCCCATCAGTTGCAGAATAGCTGAATAAATTATGGTATATGAATGTTATGGAATATTATTGGAGAGACTTACATGAACTGATGCTAAGTGAAATGAGCAGAACCAGGAGATCATTATACATGCCAACAACAAGACTATATGATGATCAATTCTGATGCACATGGTTCTTTTCAACAATGAGATGATTCAAACCAGTTCCTATTGTTCAGTGATGAAGAAAGCCATCTACACTCAGAGAGAGAGAGGCCTGCGGGAATTGTGTGGACCATAACATAGCATTTTAATGCTTTCTGTTGAAATTCCTTCTTAGGATTTTTTTCTTTTTCTTTCTCTTTCTAGATCTGATTTTTCTTGTGCTGCAAGATAACTGTATAGATATGCATACATATTTTGGATTTATCATATATTTTAACATATTTAACATGTATTAGGACTATCTGCCATCTAGGGGAGGGGGTGAGGGGAAGGAGGAGAAAAATTTGGAACAGAAAATTTTGCAAAGGCCAATGTTGAAAAATTACCCATATGTTCAATAAATTTAAAAAAAAAGAAATATTGATATAAAAGAAAATAAAGCTATAGGACTATACCTTGATGGGACCATAAAGTTAAGTGAAAGTTTAAGAATAAGGAAGATCTGGACATTTTTAAAGGCAGCAAGGAAAGAACCAGGGAACAACTATTAAAAGGAAAAGCTCCAGAAAGATCATGGAGTAGATGTGATCAGAAGCATAAAAAATAAAGGCTGATGTTGGTTGGAAGGGACATCTTATCCTCTATTGCTAAAACCAAGAAAGACTAGATGAGATGTATAAGCTAAGGTGTCTATAAGAAGAAATGGGGCAATAATGGCAGAGGCAACCCAAGAAGAAAACAGCTGACATGGGGAATGTGATAAGAGTTGATCAGGCAAATAGCACTGAAACTAGATACCAATATACTAGAGACTAGTCAAGATGACAGAAAATCCAGGAACTTGCCTGAGTTCCCCCCCAAATTTCCCACTCATCAACTTTAAATAATACCTCAAAAAAAATTCTGAAGTGGCAAAACCTACAAAAGGATAGAATACAATAAATTTTTTATTAAAGCTTTTTATTTGCAAAACATATGTATGGGTACTTCTTCAACACTGACCCTTTACAAAGCTTTCTGTTACAAATTCTCCCCCCCAGTCCCCTCTCCTCCCCTAGATGGCAGGAAGTCTACTACATGTTAATTATGTTAAAACACTTTACATGTCAAATACATGTATACATATTTCCAGACTTATCTTGCTGAGTACAATAATTTTCTAGCCCAAGACAACTCAGAAGGTTGGCAAGAAAGGCCTGTCATACTGGGATGAGAATGGAACACAGACTGCACCCAGCACAAACCACACATACCAGCAAATCAGCAACTGGCCTTTTGAGGTGAAATCAGGAGAGCCAGCAGTAACTTCCAAAGCTCTCAGCCCATAGATAGTAAGAGGACTAGACAATTGGTTAGAAAAAAAATTACAAGAATTCTTTTACTGGTACTGGAAGGACTATTGCATTGCTCATATAAAGATCTTTAGTCCCAGGGCAAGGAGGAGCACTAATACACCAGAACTTGCAGCCCCAAGGGAACAGGGACCCTGATTACAATTCCAAGGCAAAAAAGAGTGCTTGTAGTCACTCACAAACCAGAGCACAGGCCAGGAGAAGAATACACACACCTCTTCCTAGATCATACCACCTTGGAAGAACTGAAAATTTACAAGCTCCCAGAATTACCTCTGAAAACAGTTACTCAAAAAACCTAAAGCTTGAGAAAGTGCCTCTTCCAACCCATTAACAGAAGCCAACATTAATATGTCAAGAAATAGGTCGGGAAATAAGAGAAAAAAATGATCCTGACCACAGAAAATATCATGATTGACAGGGAAGATAAAAAACAAACTCAGAAGATGACAAAATCAAAATAGCTACATCCAAAAGTCTCAAAGTAAAATGTGAATTGTTCTCAGTCTCAAAAAGAATTCTGGGAAAAGTTCAAAATGCTTGCTTAAAATATAAATGTAAACAAAATATTAGAAAACTAAATGAGTGGTGCAAAAAAAAAATCATGAGAAAAGTCAATAAAGGAGGCACACAAAAAAAATTGAACAAAATAACATCTTAAAAAAAAAAGGAAAAGGGGGGGGGAAGAGACACGACTCAATGAAAAGAATTCTTAAAAAGCAGAATAAGCCAAATGATAAAAGATATACAAAAATTTACTGAAGTGCTTAAAAAGTAGAATTGGCCAAATGAAAAAGAGGTACAAGCTCACTGAAGAAAATAATTCCTTAAAAATCAGAACTAAGCAACTAGAAACTAACAAGTCCATAAGACATCAAGAAAAAAATAAAACTAAATCAAGAAAATGATAAGAGAAAAAATGTGAAATCCTTCATTAGAAAGACAATTTTTCTGGAAAAAAAGATCAAGGACAGATCTACTTGAAAGCTATGAACAAAAAAAGGTACTAGACATCATATTTCAAGAAATTTCAGGAAAACTACCCTGATATTTTACAACAAAAGGGAAAAATAGAAACTGAAAGAATTCACCAATCACTTCCCAAAATAGGTCCCAAAATGAAAACTCCCAGGAATGACAGCCAAATTAAGAAAGAAAATAATGCAAGCAGCCAGAAAGAATCAATTTAAATATCATGGAACCACAATCAGGATCACAAAAGATTTTAGCAATAGCTACATTAAAGAACTAGAAGACTTGGAATATGATATTATGGAAGGCAAAAAGAGTTAGGATTATAACTAAAACTCATCTTTCCAACAAAACTGAGCATACTCCTTCAGGGAAGAAAATGGAGATTCACTGAAATAGAGGACTTTCAAGCTTCCTACTGAAAAAATCAGAGCTGAAGAGAAAATTTTACTTTCAAATACAAGAGTCAAGAGAAGCATAAAAAAGGTAAACAGGAAAGAGAATCATAAGGGATTCAATAAGGTTAAACTGTTTATATTCCCAGAAGACAGTACTTATAACTCCTAAGAACTTTCTTATTATTAGTTAGAAAGTATTTCCATAGACAGAGGACAAAGATAGGAGTTGAATATGATGGGATGATTATCTAAAAAAATAAAATTAAGGAATGAGAAAGAGAAGTGCACTCAGAAACGGAGAGGTAGAACAGAGCAAATAATCTCATAAAAAAGACACAAAAGAGCTTTAACATTGGAGGGGAAGATGGGAGACATGGGAGGAAGTGTGTGTGTGGACCTTACTCTTGTTAGAAATGGCTCAGAAGAAGGGGCAGGTACCTGGCTCAATGGATAGAGCACCAGCCCTGAAATCAGGAGGACCTGAGTTCAAATCTGACCTCAGACACTTAACACTTTCTAGCTGTGTGACCCTGGGCAAAGCACTTAACCCCAAATGCCTCAACAAAAAGAAAAAAAAAAAATGAAATGACTCAGAAGAGAAATAACATATACACTCAGGTGAGTATAGACATCTCTTACCCCACAAGAAAGCATAAGAGGGGCAACAGATAAAAAGAGGGCAGATTGAGGAAGGCAGTTAGAAACAAAGCACTTTCAAGTATGGACAGGTTGAAATTAGAGAGACTCTTTAGATAAACAAGGGGGAATAGGACAGAGGGAATGCCGTTAGTAATCATCATAACTTTGAGAAAAAAAAGTTCAATATACTTCTTTGATAAAGACCTCATTTCTCAACTATATAAAGAAATGAGTCAAATTTAAAAGAATATAATTCATTCCCCAACTAATATATGGTCAAACAGTTTTCAGATGAAGAAATCAAATAATTATCTGATGACTATCTATAGTCAATAAAGTCACTACTGATTACAGAAATGGAAATTAAAACAACTCTGAGGCCACCATACACCTATAAGATTGGCTAATGACAGAAAAGGAAAATAAAAAATGCTGAAGATGTGGGAAAATTAAGACAATGATTGCAGGGCTGGTGGAGTTGTGAACTAATTCAACCATTCTGGAGAACAATCTGGAACTATGTTCAAGGATTCTAAAATCATACACACCACTGCTAGGTCTGTACCTAAAAGAGATCAAATGAAAAGGAAAAAGATTCTATTTGTACAAAAATATTTATAACAGCTTGTTTTCTGGTGTCAAAGAATTGGCTATGCTCATCAAATGGGGAATAGCTGAGCAAATTGTGGCATAAGATTTTAATAGAATACTACTGAGCCATAGCATGCTCTCAGAAAAACCTGGGAACTGATTCAAAGTGAAAAGAAAAGAACCAGGAGTTTTGTATAATTATACAGCATACTATATAATTATCAACTATGGATGACTTGGATATTCTCTGCAATACAATGACGCAAGATAATTTCAAAGGACTTAATGATGAAAAAAATTCTGTCTCCAGAGAAAGAACTAGTGGAGTTTGAGTGCAGATGAAAGCATACTTTTATTTGGAGGGGTGGGAGAACATCTGTGTTTTCTTTCACAACATGACTAATATGGAAATAGGTCTTGTGTAACTACACATGTATAATCTATATCAAATAGCTTGGTTTCTCAAAGAGGGGGAAAGAAGGGAGAATATTTTGAAGTCAACATTTAAAAAATGTTAAAACTGTTTATACATATAACTGGAGAAAATATACAATATTATATAAAATAAACACATCATGACAAGATAAAAAAAGGATGAGGAATAAGACAAAAAAGCAGAAAAACTAAAAAAATTTGAAGGTAGTGATGATCTAGACATTAATCAACACAAAAGGGCAGCTAGGTGGCACACTGGATAGAGTGCTGGCCCTGGAGTCAGGAAGACTCATCTTCCCGAGTTCAAATCTGGTCTCAGATACTTATTAACTGTATGACTCTGAGCAAGTCACTTAAACCAGTTTGTCTTAATTCCTTATTGTAAAAATGAACTAGAGAAGGAAATGGCAAATCACGCCAGTATTTTTCCTCAAGAAAACCCCAAATGAGATGACAAAGTGTTTTTTCAGACAACTGAAATAAATGATAAAATATATAAACTTGCCATATAAATGATATTAAAATTGGTTGGCAACAATTATACAATAGAGGGTTCTTTTTAAAATCTCATTTATACAACAGCCTTTAAATAGAGTATTATTCAAATTCAAATGCTCAACTAAAATCCCTTCAGTGCTTAAGGCTTCAGAAAAGGCAATGCATGAATTAAAAACTAGTTATAATCACATATTTTCCTTCGAAAAAGGTATAGAAAAATAAAAGAGATGTGACTAGATTATTGCACACAAGATCATAAATCTATTTTGAATTCATTTGACCAAATTAATGACACTAACAAATGATAAAGACTCTTTTTACTGTAAGACCCTATAATGAATGCACAGAGAAATATTGAAATTTCTAGTTTTACAATTTGACGCAATAAGAATTCTAGAATGAGAAAAAGAAAATTAACAAAATAAAAGGAAATAAACTTTGCTATCCAATTACTATGAAAGCCAATGAATATCACCAGGTAAGAGACTAAAAGGAACACCAAATGAAGTCCCTAGTTGCATACCACAAAGCCTGTTTTGTACTGCAGTTAACAGTGAGTTAATAAGAGTGAGAACTAACAATGATGAAAAAACAAAGATTCAAAATTACTGTGACAAGTTTCAATACTGGGCTGAAACCATCGTAAAATAAACAGACATAAAGGTAAATTTTTGCATTTAAGTAAACTAATACATAATGAAAAGCATGGCTTAAAAAAAGAATTGAGTACTGCAAGTAGCAAGTTTAATGAACCTAAAATACAACCAAGAAAGCTTAAAAAAAAAAAAAAAAAAAAAAAAAGGTGAGCAATTTGGAACTATGCTCAAAAAGTTATCAAACTGTGAATACCCTTTGATCCAGCAGTGTTTCTACTGGGCTTATATCCTAAAGAGATCTTAAAGGAGGAAAAGGGCCCCACATGTGCAAGAATGTTTGTGGCAGCCCTTTTTGTAGTGGCAAGAAACTAGAAGATGAATGGATGCCCATCAATTGGAGAATGTTGAATAAATTATGGTATATGAATGTTATGGAATATTATTGTTCTGTAAGAAACGACCAGCAGGACGATTTTAGAGAGGTCTGAAGAGACTTGCATGAACTGATGCTGAGTGAAATCAGCAGAACCAGGAGATTATTATACATGGCAACAACAATACTATATGATGATCAATTCTGATGGACATGGCTCTCTTCAACAATGAAATGTTTCAAACCAGTTCCACTTGTTCAGTGATGAAGAAAGCCATATACACCCAGGGAAAGGCCTGTGGGATCTGAGTATAGACCACAACATAGCATTTTCACGCTTTCTATTGGTTTGCTTGCATTGTGTTTCCTTGCTCAGATTTTTTTTCTTGTAGACACGATTTTTCTTGCACAGTAAGATAAGTGTGGAAATATGCATACATATATTCAATTTGTCAAGTATTTTAACATAATTAACATGCAGGAGACTTCTTGCCATCTAGGGAAGGGGTGGGGACTAGAGGGGGCAGTGAATTTGTAACAGAAAGCTTTGTAAGGGTCATTGTTAAAGAATTACCCATACATATGTTTTGCAAATAACAAGGTTTAATAAAAGAAAGAAAGAAAGAAAGAAAGTTATTTAGCTCAGAGAAAAGGCTAAGGAATTTATCACTTTCTATGAAGCATATGAAAATTTACATGTCAGATACAAATCGGTTTTATTTTTAAAGAGGACAAAATAAGTGACCTGCTATATAACCATAGGCAAGGACTTAACTACTTAGAGCCTCAGGAAGTTTTCAACATATAGGGTGTTTTTTCCACACTGAAAGTTTCCAATGTGTATTAAAAATCAAAAGCTTGGAGGGAAAAGGACCCACATATACAAAAATGTAGCAGCTCTTTTTGTGGTAGCAAAGAATTAGAAAATGAGTAGATGCTTATCAATTGGGGAATGGCTGAACAAGTTGTGGGATATAAAGATAATGGAGTATTAAATTGTTCTGTAAAAGAAATGAACAAGCTGATTTTTAGAAAGGCTTGAAAAAATTTATATGAACTGATGCTGAGCGAAACAAGCAGAACCAGGAATACACTGTACACAATAACAGCAAGAATGTGTTTTGATCAACTATGAAAGACTTGGTTCTTCTCAGTGGTTTATGATCCAAGGTAATCCCAATGGACTTTGAACAGAAAATGCCATCTGCATCCAAGAAAAGAATTAAGAAGACTGAATGTAAATCAACACATGCTATGTTCACTTCTTTTTTCTGCTTTTTTTCTTTTTTTAATCTCTCCTATGGTTTTTCCTTTTGCTCTGATTTTTCTCTCCCAACATGATCCATAAAGTAAGGTGTATTAAAAATAAATAAATTTACTAGGGGAAAAAAAAATTCAAAGGCCCACACCAATTCTATCCCATTACTCTACCCACCCAAACCCAAAGAAGGAAGTTGTTGAATACATTGAGACAGGTTGTTTTTGTTATTGTTTTTAAAAGCAAGGTTCACTGAATCATAAGAAAAAAATAACAGTCAAGCATACATGAGCATTAAGTATAAAAAAAATTTCCAAAGAACATGATGCCAAATTATATATTTCAACTCTCTATTATAATTACTGAGAAAAAGAGAAAAAAATAGCCAAGGGAAACATACAGATAAAATGGAAATAAAGAAATAGGAGAAAAATGGTAGAGAAAGACAAAGTACTATAGATAGAAAAGAATTACAGATTATGCACTAAATGGTGATAAGATAAACTGCTTGTCAAAAATATTCATTTGTCAAAGTTCAGAGAGCTGTGTAGTGGCAAAGTCAAAATCAGAACTCTACCAATCTAATATCCTCTCACCAAAATCATTGTCTCATACTACATTATAATCTGTCTGCCATTTAAATATTCTACAATTATGGCTAGCTACCAAAAATGTATCAAAAAGCACCCTAAAACACCTTAATAAAATTTTTAAATTTGGATTTTAAGCTATTTATTCTAAAGAAAACGTAATACATTACTTTGCACAGAAGTACTTATATTAAGTAAATTCTATGATATATAACTAATTTATTCCTAAGAAGAAATAATATTTATTTTATTTGTATTCCCTTACCGAAATATAGGGGTATGGCCAGGCTTTGGTTTATTCCAGGTAAAGTGCGAAGGAACTGAAAGAAATTGGTCACTAGACAAATCTTTCTTTAAAGGATGCTGAGACCCAGGGCTATCATCTATAGTAGTTTCTAGGGATGGTGATAAAGTTCCTTGGTCGTCTGAACAGACATCTATTTTTCCTGGTAAGGTGGCAGTTTGATCCTCAGAAGTCTTTCTTGTTTTCAAAGGGATATCAGTCTCTGCACAGCACTGAAATGAAAAGTGTGCAGGAGTCAGACTTTGCACACCATGGAGAGAAGTACTTAGCCATGTGTCTTCTGTTATACTTCCCCTGGGAGAGTGACCAGGAGAGTGGGTTGGTGAATGATGAGGTGAGAGTGAACCAGCATAACAAATCTCAGCACTGGAGTGTCTTCGTTTCCCACATGGAGAGGTAGGTCTTGATGAAGGCCTGGATGTTGGTCTAGGGCTAAGCCAATTTTCATCAGTGATACTAGTTCTAGGAGAATGACAAGGAGATTGCCTAGGTGATAATGAGTTTCCAAATCCATACTGTTGTTGCCAAGATTCATCACCAGGACAACATCTTGGAGAACCACCAGGAGAAGTTAAAGGAGACCCAAGTGTAAATCGGGCAGCAGCTTCGTTGAGCTCAGACTCTACATCATCATAAACATGAGAGATAGACTCACAAGAAGAAGCATCTGAGAACCAGCTCCTGGAAGAAATGCTGCTGGCTGGGCTTGGACTAAGGGATGAGTCTCTGTATGATGGTTCAAGAGGAAGATATAGATGATCTCTAGAAGGTCTTTCCAAATAATCACCTTCAGAGCCATTTGTGTGCAGTTCATCTTCATGAGCATCTATTCCTTGATGACAGTTGGGAGAAATGGATGTAATTTGAATACTAGGACATTCAAAAGGTTTGGGACCACCTAGTGTACTATACTTAGATTCAGGAATCTCACAAATTCCTTCATAGTTTTTGTGACCCTGCAGCTGAAGAGATGGTGACAAAACTGAGGTGTGAGACTGTAATCCATGGTGAGGAATGCAAATTGGCTGGTTTACAGTTGATGGAGGCTGATCTACATTAAAGATGTAAATGGATGCACAATCAGCTGGTTCAGTATCTGGCAGGGAAAGAAAAAAAAAGTACAATGACTACAAATAATAAAAAGGAGAACATAAAAATGAAGCCAAATATTTATTAAATGTTATAATAACTTTGGTCCTCAAAGAATAGACTAACTCTTCCCTTTCTGTAAAGAAAGGACACTATAGGTATGAAATGATATACACAATTAAAGATGCAATCACTACACCCAGAGGGTAGTTGTCATTTGTTACAAGTAGGAACTAATAAGGGACTGGGGAGAAAGAAGGGGAGACAACTATTTGAGGTATGAACAAAACTCACCAATAAAACTTTTAAAAAGAAACTAAGGGATAAAAAGACTCATAGAAGACAAAATGGACAAATTTGTAAAAATTCACAAGTTTTGCACAAACAAAACTAATGAAGTAAAATCAGAAGGAAAATGGGTAATGAAAAAATCTTAGCAGAAGGTCTAAGTGTCTCATATCCAAGATATAAAAGAAATTGATTTAAATTTCTAAAACTAAGAACCATTCCAGGAGATAAATGATAAAAGACAAGACAGAAGTTTTCCAAGGAAGAAATTCAAGCTATTTATAGACATATAAAAAATACTTCAAATTATTAATAGAGAATGCAAATTAAAGCAACTCAAAGTTCTACTTCACATATGCATCAGTTAGACAAAAACAATAAAAGGGAAAATGGCAAATGTCAGGGGAGCTATGGGAGAACACGAATGCACTTCTAGTAGAGTTGCAAAGTGGTACAGCCATTCTGAAAAGCAATTTGGAATTATTCCCCCCAAAATTACCAAAGTGTACATGCCTTTTGACACAGCAATACCATTAGTAGGCTTGGACTCTAAAAAGAACAAAGTAAAAAGGAAATGGATCCATATGTACAAAATTATGCATGGCAGCTCTTTTCATGGTAAAGTGGCACTCACTTATGGGGCTAAATTATGGCATAAGTATGTAATAGAATATTATTGTGCCACAAATGTAATGGATTGTTGCATTGCGCAAAAAAAAAAAAAAAGGCAATTTCAAACAAAACTGGAAAGAATTTGATAAACTAATATAGAATGAAATGAATAGAAATAGAATAATTTATAAAATATCACAGCATTAAAGAGAAACAATTTTGAAAGGCTTTATAACTCTTGAGCAATGCAGTGACAGATCATGATTTCAGAGGAATGAAGATGAAGTGGGGCAGCTAGGTGGTGCAATGGATAGAGCACCAGCTCTGACAGTCAGGAGGATCTGAGTTCAAATTTGGTCTCACTGAACACTTCCTAGCTGTGTGATCCTGGACAAGTCACTTAACCCCAATTGCTTCAGCAAAAAAAGCAAGGAAAAAAAAAAAAGAATGAAGATGAAGTAAGCAAACCATCTTTTCCCAGAAGTGATGGACTTAAAAATGCAGAATGAGGCATATATTTTGGACACAGCTAACGTAGCAATTTATTTCACTTGAGAATGCATATTTAGTATGAAGATTTTCTTTTCTTTATTGTTCAACCTGGGGGGGGGGGGGCGAATCATTTTTTATACTCAACATTTTAAGTCAGATTTTTTTTTAAATTTGTACACATACACTTGTATTTCTAACATTTATAGAACCGTAAAAAAATAAGGTTAATAATACAGTGTATGTAGGCAAATTAGTTGAACCTAGAGTATGCTAAAAATTTTAGGTAAATTTGAATCTCTGAATGAACATATATGCTTAATCAACATTGCTGACAATGGGTGAGAGAATGACCTGTATTACATCTAGCATTTTGCTGTTATAATTAAAAAAGAGAGACTATAGATGGTTCAGTGAAATCTATCACAACTGCTACAAAGTTAACTCAAAGCACATCATCTTCACATAAAAAGTTCAAGTCCTTCCTGGAACAATTCAATCCAAGCCAATCATGTCATATTCTCTACTGAGTATTTCTTGATATCTTCCCTATATAAACATCCCATAAGTTCAATAATTACTAAAATAGAATTAGTTATAATCAGCTTTATTAATGACATAAATATCTATTGTTATGTTTGACTTCTTAAATTTGTAGTTTTCTTGGTAAAGCTACTGGACTGGTTTGCCATTTCCTTCTCTACAATAAATATTTCAAACCTTTTAAATTTTCTAGTATGTTATGCAAGGTATTAATGTCATACCATTTATGTATCTGAACTTGATTATTTTTATTTTTGGCATTAAAAAGTGATAGTATTTATATGTTCTTATTTGATTCTTAACAATTCCATAGATGGTGCAATTATCCCCATTTTAAAGGTTTGAAAACTAAGTCTTAGAATCACTTAGCTAATATGTCTGAAATCCTGTTTTCTAACTTATTCTAAATCCATGCTTTTGTTCTTCTTTATATTTCCATCTATTTGCACAGTACCTAGAACATAGTAAGCATCTAAGACTGCTGAATGAAGCAGGATTCAAACTTAGGTTTTTCTGGACTTAGAACAAAGTTTAGTACTCCATATAATAAGACAACTAGCTGTTTCTAATTAATTAAGAGCTAGATTATATACTGAATGCTGTAGACTTTAAGAGGAAGTGATCACTAAAGGTTCACTTAAGGAATACTTCATAAGGAAAACTGAAGATGAGTTGAGGGAACTACTATAATCCACAGATTTGCAAATTTGTTTCATCCCTGATGCCTCACTTTCATTCACCCCATATGTTGAATCAGCTGCCAAAACTTGCTGTTTCTGCCTCCACAAAGTTTTTTTCTCTCTACATCCACAAAATCATCACCCTCATCAACTTTTTAGGAGGATTTACCTCCTAATTAGTTCCTTGCCTCAGGTTTCTCTTCATTTGAATACATCCTCCACACAATTGATTATTTCCTTAAAAACCAGATGAAATATCCAGGGGCACCTTATTATCTCAATAGTCAAATATAAATTTCTCTATTTGGCACTTAAAAACCCTATCTACCTTTCCAGACCCATTCCACATAATTTCCCTCATGGTCTTATGGACTAAACAGGTTTCTCATTATTTCTCTTATTTCTTGTCTCTGTGCTTTTGCAATGGCTGACTACCTTCCAAGTATGAAATGTACTTCTTCAACAATGCCTCTTAAGACTCACTACACTCTTTCAGACCTACATCAAGTGTCACCTTTCACATGAGGCCTTTCCTGATCTCCATCTACTAAGGCCTTCTTGCCTCTGCAATCACCATTTATCATTTTTATATATGTTTTGGCAGTCTGGTGAAGCGTTCCTCAGTATAATGTTTTTAAATAGGTAAAAATAAAACACATAGTATTACCAAAAAAAAACTATTATATTAAAATACAGTTATCAAAATACAGATAAAAAACCTGTACTCTATATGCACTCTATTGATCTCCAATAGAATATAAACTCCTTTTTTTAAAAAATAGTATTTTATTTTTCCAAATAACATGTAACGATAGTTTTTAACATTCATTTCTGCAAGATTTTGTTTGCGTTTATCAAACAGTAGATTATTACAGTCACTGATTATTGTGTCTTGTGTACCTAACCTATTCCACTGATCCACCATTCTTATCTCTCATTCAGAACCAAATGGTTTTGATAACTAATGCTTCAAAATAGTGTTTTAGATCTAGTATTGTGAAACATACTTTTTATACATTCTTTTATGGGGGGGCATTTTAATCTATGTTCTCTTTTACAATATGACTAATACAGAAATGTTTTGAATGACTACACACATAGAAGACCTATATCAAATGGTTTGC
This sequence comes from Myrmecobius fasciatus, assembly GCA_023553655.1. Classification (NCBI taxonomy): domain Eukaryota; kingdom Metazoa; phylum Chordata; class Mammalia; order Dasyuromorphia; family Myrmecobiidae; genus Myrmecobius; species Myrmecobius fasciatus. The sequence continues at coordinate 59,541 of JAJPUD010005239.1, read as the reverse complement.
TTTCTCAATGGGGGAGAGGGAAGGAGAGAGAGAATTTGGAACTCAATTTTAAATACAAATGTTGAAAATTGTTTTTACATGTAATCAGGAAAAAATAAAATACTAATTTTTTTAAAAAAAAAGAATGCTACTTAAGCATCTATTTAAAACCATCAGCAAGCATCATATGTAATGGGGACAAACTAGACCCATTCCCAATAAGGAGTGAAACAAGGCTGCCCACTGTCACCATTACTATTTAATATTGTATTAGAAATGTTAGCTTTGATGAATGTTGGAGGGGATGTGGGAAGACTGGGACACTGATGCATTGTTGGTGGAGCTGTGAACGGATCCAACCATTCTGGAGAGCAATTTGGAGCTATGCTCAAAAAGTTATCAAACTATGCATACCCTTTGACCCAGCAGTGTTTCTATTGGGCTTATATCCCAAAGAAATCATAAAAGAAGGAAAGAGCCCCACATGTGCAAGAATGTTTGTGGCAGCTCTTTTTGTAGTGGCTAGAAACTGGAAACTGAATCAATGCCCATCAATTGGAGAGTGGCTGAATAAATTATGGTATATGAATGTTAGGGAATATTATTGCTCTGTAAGAAACGACCAGCAGGATGATTTCAGAGAGGTCTGGAGAGACTTGCATGAACTGATGCTCAGTGAAGTGAGCAGAACCAGGAGATCATCATTCATGGCAACAACAATACTATATGAGGATCAGTTCTAATGGACATGACTCTCTTCAACAATGAAATGCTTCAAAGCAGTTCCAATTGTTCGGTGAAGAGAGCCATATACACCAGAGAGAGGGATGTGAAATGTGGACCACAACATAACATTTTCATGCTCTCTATTGAGGTTTGCTTGCATTGTATTTCCTTTATCGGATTATTCTTTCTTGTAGATACGATTTCTCCTGCACAAAAAATGATGCAATAACTATACATATATCCAATTCTTTAGTATTCTAACATAATTATCATGTAGTGGATATCCTGCCATCTAGGGGAGGGGTGGGGAGTAGGGGGTAAAAATTTGTAACAGAAAGCTTTGTAAGGGTTAATGTTTAGGAATTACCCATACATGTTTTGCAAATAAAAATTAAATTAAATTAAAAAATAAATAAATAAATAACTGTAGATAGTATAAAATATTTGGGAATCTATCTGCCAAGGAAGAATCATGAACTATAAGAAGTAAACTACAAAACACTTTCCACACAAATAAAGTCAGATCTAATCAGTTGGAAAAACATCATATGTTTTTCCATGGCTTATGGGTAGGCCGAGCGAATATAATAAAAATGACAGTACTACCCAAATTAATTTACTTATTTAATGCCATACCAATCAAACTCCCAAGAAATTATTTTACAGATCTAGAAAAAATAGTAGCAAAGTTCATTTGGAAGAACAAAAGGTCAAGAATTTCAAGGGAATTAATGGGAAAAAAAAAAAAAAAGGCTGATGAGGGTTGGCCTTGCTGTGCCAGATCTAAAACTATATTATAAAGCAGCAGTCATCAAAACCATTTGGTACTGGCTAAGAAATAGAGTCGTTGATCAATGGAATAGGATAGGATCTCAGGACAAACCAGGCAATAACTATAGCAGTCTAGTTTTTGATAAACCCAAAGACCTCAGCTTTTGGGATAAGTACTCACTATTGATAAAAAATGCTACTTAAAAGTCTGAGGTAGAGTCTTGTTGCCTTGAAACATAATAAAGTTAATTTAACATTTTCAAATATGTATTCTGACCAACTGATATATTTAACATCTAGGATACTTTGAAAAAATGTAGACAATCCAAATATTTTTAGGAAATTTAAGATCTAAAGGAAAAAGATGATCAAATATTTAAAAGTTATTTTTATATTTAATTTATATATATTTTAAAAGGAAAAAAACCCAGCAGATTGATCTACTAATTCTAACTATATCATACTTCTATTTCAAGCTACATTACCAAAAAGGTACTCTTAGAAGAAAATTCGGTTGAAAATGAAATGGAAAATTTATCTTAAAAAAAAAATAAAATAAAATACCAGAGGAAGTATGTTTTTAATGCCTTTGATGAGACATCATAATTTCTGTGTTGTATCTAAACCTCATTAGAAATGAAAGCAAAAAAGAATATAATAAATTGTTTCTAAAATCTGTTTCTATAAAATTCAATATATATATTATTTATAAGCAATAAATCAGGGTAAAAAGAAAAAATGTTATATAAAATTTCAATCTTGAAGCTGTATTTATCAATAAGAGTAAATAAACATCTTCAAAATATTGTATGGACTTCTTCAAATATAATGAATCTTTATTGTTACAGAAATGACTTTGGCACAAGGATATATGTACCAGACAGGGTCAAAGAACTGCTTTAAAAAAAAAAAAAAAAGTGCAGCTAAAAACAGACCCTAAAGTTCTGTGGCAAGTCTATAAAACCCTGCTTCTCCGATTGGACCCAACATAGACTAGTTTGCAATTAGCACTCTCAGATATAATATCACATTTTACAGTTATATGTGTTAGTGGCTAATTGCCTCTAATAAAATAAAGTCCCTGAGAACTAAAAGTCTTTTCTTTTTCTTCAACATTATTTTATTTTTCCAATTACATGTAAAGATAATTGTTGTTGTTGAGGCAATTGGGGTTAAGCAAATTGCCTAGGGTCACACAGCTAGGAAGTGTTAAGTGTCTGAAGTCAAAGTTGAACTCAGGTCCTCCTAACTTCAGGGCTGGTGCTCTATCCACTGCACCAACTAGCTGCCCTTCAACATTCATTTTTTTCTTTTTTTTGAATATTTTCAACATTCATTTGTGTAAGACCTTGAGTTTCAATTTTTTTCTCTCCTTCCCTTCCCCCTTCCTCCCTCCCCAAGACAGCAAGTAATCTGATATGCTTTATATATGTACAATACATTTAAACATTTCCATGTTTGTCAGGTTATGAAGGAAAAATCAGAACAAAAAGAAAACCATTAAGAATGAAAAAGCAAACAAAAAAAAGGAAAATAGTATGCTTTGATCCACAGTCTCCAGTTCTCCATCTGGATGCAGATGGCAATTTCCATCTAAAGACTATTGTAATTGTCTTGGATCACTGCTGAGAAGAGCTAAGTCCATCATAACTGGCCATTATATAATCTTGTTGTTACTGTGTACAATGTTTTTCTAGTTCTGCTCACTTCATTCAGCATCAGTTCATCTAAGTCTTTCAAGCTTCTAAAAGTCTTTCTTATCTCAACTTCACAATCCTCCAATATGGGACACATATTGGCTAAGATCATACAATTATATCCCCATTTTAAGAGATAAGGAAACTGAAGGCCAGAAAGGGTGACTAGGCCAAGTTCCTACAAATCCTGAGCTTTAGAACTATTTCAAATCCAGATTTTATGACTCAAATGCTAGCATTCTTTTTCTGTACCACTGCTTCCTATATAGGTGACAAAGAAGGAATCCAAGATGGTTTTTTGTTGCTTTCTGAATTACTAGATCAAAGCTAATCTGATAATACAGTAATAACGTACCATAAATTGTATGTTTTACAGTCTGTATAAAAAATCAAGACACATTATCTATATGAGCCAGCAATGTAATGCAATGAATAGAACACACTGGGTCTTGAGTCAAAAAGACTTGAGTTTATATCCAACCTTATACGGTTACTTCAGAATTGTTCATTTTTCAGTCACTTCCTACTTTTCATGACCCCATCTGGGGTTTTCTTGGAAAAAATACTAGAGTGGTATGCCATTTCCTTCTCCAGCTCATTTGACAGATGAGGAAACTGAGGCAAACAGGATGAAGTGACTTGCCCAGGGTCACACAGCTAATAAGTATCTGAGGCTAAATCTGAACTCAGGAAGAGGAGTGTGATTCCAGGCCTATGCTCTGTGCACTATGGCACCACCTTGCTGCCCTTAAACTGTTACTAATTGGGAGCAAATCGCCTTACCTCTCTCTGCCTCAGGCTCCTCATGTAAAATGAAAGTTAACAACAGCACCTACTTCCCAGGATTGTTCTAAGAAAATCAAATAATATAACTGCAAAGCGTTTAAGCTAGGTACCTAGTAAATAAATAGCTGGTGCTATTTATTACTTATCATCATCATCATCATTATTATTATGCTTGAAGATTTCAAAACAATAAGTAGCTAATTAATTGTTCCATAAAACTAGTATTTGAAATTTACTTCTCATGTGCTAAAGGGATGATTATAATAAAAGAAATATTCAGGGGAATCTGGAAAGGAAAAAGGAAAACTTCAGAGAAACAAATAGACGCTGAAGGAAAAAAGAAACAGCCTAAAACATAGGAGACCAGAAAGGAAATAACTTTTCTGGGAGAGGGAAGCTATGAGAAGTTGAAAGCAGAAGTGTTTGTGTGTTGAAGACAGCAAACATATCTGCATGACCAATAAAGCAAGCCCAAGCTGGAAAGTAATGCGAAATCAGAGTAGTAAAACCTTGGAAGGACCTTGAAGAACATAGTAAGCAGTTTAAATCTGACAGAGAAACAACAGGAAGTCACACAGATTTATGAGTTGGGATATTTCCATGACCAAAATGGCATTTAAGAAAGCTTGACACAGCCTGTCAGCTAAATCAGAGACACAAGAGAAAGTAGGATGTCACAAAATCGAAATCTTGAGAGAGATTAAATGAACTTGTGCCAGGCTGATGGCTGTGGATGAGAAACTGTGAAGATTTGAAAGAAAAGACAAAAGATATAAACAGAAATTAGTGAAAAACTGGTGTTCTTTAAAAGCACAGAAGAAAGGAAAAATAATAAATCCTGTGAAATCTGTAATACCCTCTACCAAAAGCAAAGGAACAGTAAAAATTCAAATGATATAGAAGTCACCTTTGAATTTAGCATGACAGACAAAACTCCTGGAAGCAGCTAGGTTGTGCAGGGGATAGAGCAGCGGGCTTAGAATCAGGAAGACCTGAGTTCAAAACTGGCCTTAGATACTAGAGCTTTATGACTCTGGGCAAGTCACTTTCCCCCGTTTGTTTCAGAGTAGGTCACAACTGAACAACAAAAACTCCTAAGAGATCCTATTATACTTAAAATAAATGGAATTAAAATCAGATGAATGTATATTCAGAGGAATGTGAGAATGGGCAATGTTACCTCCATAAATATATAAGTAAGATTTTTATTTTCCTGAGATCATAACTATTTCAAGTTCCTTCCCTCCTCCCTCATTCTTTCCCAATAAATCTATGCTGACATTTTTATTTGATTTGGAGCGAGTTCCCTTTGCTCTCATCCTCTATTGCCATCCAAGATGCTAAATCTGTTTCTTTCTCCATATCTCTTACATACAACACTCTCTTTTCTCACACAACCATCATACTATTTTAAGCCTCATCACTTCTTACCCTGACACAACAATGCAACAGACTATTAATTGGTATCACTGCCTTAAGTCTCTCCTCTAATCTTTTCTCCACAGGGCTGCCAAAGTGGTATTTCTAAACCTGGATGTGACCATGATAAAGATAATTATTTTTGACTCTAATATTCCAAAAACAAAAGATTAAGATTTGCCAGTGGGAAAAAAAATGTAACATTGATAGAATAAAACACTTTTTTTTCTCAATATTTATTTTTCTCAAAATTTTGTTTTTCTAACTGCACATATAGTTTTCAACATCCATTTCTGTAAAGCTTTTAAGTTCCAAAATTATCAAACATTTACAGAAGCTCTTTCTGTGGTAACAAAGAAATTGGAAACTAAAGGAATGCCTAACAACTGGGGAATGGCTAAACAAGTTGTGATATATGATTGTAATAGAGTACTATTGTGCTTTAAGAAATGATGAGCAAAAAAAAAAAAAAAAAATAAAAAAAAACTTAAGAAATGATGAGCAGACTGATTTCAGAAAAACCTGAAAAGACTTACCTGAACTGTTACAAAGTGAACACTGTAAACAGCAATACTTTTTAACGATCAATTGTGAATGACTTAGCTATTTTCAAAAATATAATGATCCAAGATAAAAGCAAAGGACTTAAGATGAAAAATGCTATCCACCTCCAGAGAAAGAACTGATGGTATCTGAATGAAGATTAAAGCATATCATTTTTCACTTTCTGTATCTTTTGTGTTTTTCCTTTGGGTCTGTGGTTTTCTTTTCTTTCTTTTTTTTTTTTAAACAACATGACTAATATGGTAATGTGTGTTGCATGACTTGAACATGTATAACCCATATCAAATTGTCTCCTATCTCAGGGAAGGGGAGATAAGAGAGAAAATTTGGAACTCAAATTTTTAAAAAATGTTAAAAATTGTAACTGGGGAAAAATAAAATCTTTTAAATTAATAAAAAAAATTTTAAGAGTGGCAAGGAGCACAAGAAGAAAAAATAATCAGTTATAATGGTGAGAAATATCCAATTTATAATCATAAACATGAATATGAATGGGATAAATTCACCTATAAAATGGAATAGTATAAGAGAAAGCATTAGAAAATAAAAGTATTTTTTCTTTTTCTTTATTTTCTTATTTTTTCTTTCTTTTTAAAAAATCTTTGTTATTTAAGGAATGAGTCTTTGGGAGCAAGGAGAGAAATAAATATGGGAGAAAGGAAGTCAATGAAAAAACAAAAACAAAGTATTATCTTAAACAAATAAACAAACAAAAAAACCTTGACACATAAGGTCCACAGAGTTAAAATGGGAAAAAAAAGAAGCAAAATGAATCATGCTTTAAACAAATTTTTTAATGCAGAAGGAAAACAATAATAAATTTTAAAAATAAAAAATGCAGGGGGTAGCAATCATCATCTGAGACATGGATAACATTGATAAGCAGAAAAACTCTTATTATGCTTGAAATGCTATCCCTCCCCCCACCCACCCCACCCTCACCCAAAACTATTCCTACCTACCTATCTATTCATATATTATCAATTGGCACAGTATTTAGTACTTCAATAGATTGCAAAACTATAATCACTAGAGGTTTTAATATGCCTTTGCAAAACCAGACATAAAATATTAACAAGAAAGAAGTATTTATATTTAGAATTAAAAAAAAAACTAGTATAATACAACTATAGTGATTACTAAATAAAAGTAGAAAAAAATGTACATTTTTTTCAGCTGTTAGATACTTTTGTAAAAACTGACCAGTGTTAAAAGTACACATAAAAACCTCATAAAGAAAAGCACAACTATTAAGTATATCTTTCATTGACCAAAATGCAAGAAAAAATATATATAAAAAAGAAAAACCAATTGAAGAAAAGATTAAATCTTGAATGGAGGCTAAATAATTTAATCCTGAAGACATTATGTGTACCATGACAATATTATCTAAATTCATTTACAAACTGCCAAAAGGTTTAAACTTCATAAAACTAGAAGGAAAAAATGGAATTCCTCTGAAGGAACAAAAGATCAAGAATCTCAAAGGAAATCATGGGGAGGGAAAATGTCAGAATACAAAGCTAAAAAGCAGTGAGCACTAAAACTACAACTGTTTTTTAAAAATGTAAGAAGTTTGTCAGTGGAACTAATAGATTAGATACATGACCAAAAGTAACTGAAAACAGTAGGATCATATCTGATGAACTCAAAGACTACAAAAGTCTAGAAGGTCTTAATATTTAGACAAAATCTACTGGGAAAATAGAATTCAGCCTCAAAGAAAAGAATTCAGACTAATATCTCACACAATCTACCACAATAAAATGGATAGAGAATGTGAGTATAAATGGTGATACAATTAACAAACTAGAAAAGAGAAAGTTAATATTTTTCTTACTTAGAGATGAGTTCTTGTCCAATCAGTAAACAAAGATGATCAGGGAAGATAAAATGGACAAATTTTAAACAAATTCTTATTTTTGTTTAATATTTTTATATATTTCAATTCCAACTCCTTCTACCCTTCCTCCATCCATTGAGAAGGCAAGAAAAATACCCATCATATGAAGTCGTGCAAAACATATTTCCACATTAGTCACATTGCCAAAAAAAAAAAAAAGTAAAAAAACTATGCTTCAATATGCACTCAGAGCTCATCAGTTTTTTTTCTGGGGATAGCATTATTCTTGATAAAGATGATAAAAAATAAAAAATAATATTACCTATTATATGCCACTTCCCAATAAACCTACTAATATAAGAATTCCAATATCATCCTTGCACAAGATAGAAAACATAACTAACTTTTTGTAATAGCAAAGAAACTGGAGTTAAGGTGGATGCTTATCAAATGGAAAACTGCTGAACACACTCCAAGTCTGAATATAATGGAATAACTTTGTAGTCATACTAAGCATTATAGTGATACTGTGATATAAGAAATAATAAACATAAGGAATTCATAGAAACACAGGCAGGCAGATTAGTGTAAACTAATAGAGTGAAGCTTGGAAAACTAAGATTTGTACATATATGCCATTATAATGTAAATGAAAATGAAAACATTGAAGGTCAGTTTAAGTCAGATTAACTGGTATGTTCCATGTTGGTCCAGGAGAACAGATGGTGAAAACACCCTTCCTTTCCTTTCAGTAGAAGTAGGGACTCTGGTTGTGAAATGTTACAACTGCTGGCAAACAGGGCTGCTGTGTCAAATTGGTTCTGCTTAATTTTTTTTTCTTTGTTAAAAAATAGGGTTCAATGTTAAGGGAACTTAATAATGCAGAATTAGAGAGAGCCAAAGTTAAAATTAAGTCCAGATGAAAGCAGCAGAATTAATCTATACTCAATCAGCATATAGAGAGAACAGGAAGGAAGCAAAAGCATTGGACCACTTACCAGAGGTAGGGACAAAGAACACAGTGAGATTGCTAATTCGTGGCAATGTAAGAGTTCCAAACAGGACCAACTAAATTTATACAAATCAACAGGGCTCCAAAGCCACCTAATGCAGCACAGTCAATCTAAATTGTCATGCCTATGTGACAGCACTTTCCACAATTTTATTGTTTTGATAAGAATTCCTGTCAACTTTGCTATTTTTAACACGCAATGTTTACAACTGCCTTAATTACAGCAATGCAAAATGTCTCTTTGGCTAAAATTATATGAATTATTGAAATTATCTGAAATTGATAATCATTATATAGTAACTAATAGAAAGAAAACCAAAACCTTAATGAGATTTATTGGCATCTGTAGCAACAGAAAGGGAAAGGAAAGGAAAGGAAAGGGAAAAGAAAAGAAAGGGAAAGGGGAAGGAGAAGAGGAAGGGAAAGAGAAGGAAAAAAGGAAGAAAGGGAAGAGGAGAAAAAACAAACTATTACTTGCCTTTCTGAAATGACTTTTAGCAAGTCATAATGTCCCTCTCACTTTTCTCACATACAAAAACAGTTGTCTTCCTTTTTACCTTTTTGCTACAAGCATGTGTATGTACATACATATATACACACATACATATGTACATATATATGTACACACATGCAAGGCATATAACATCATTTAAGTCTTTTCATTATTAGTTCAAGTTCTTTGTATTTATTTTCTTTCAATTCAACAAACACTTATTACAAATCTATTTTATGTAAGGTAATATACTATGTATGTTATGTGTTAACAATCCCTGTTAATATGAGAGGTGAGGAGGGGATACAATATGTACACAGATGATTCCAAAGATAGTAATTTGAGAAAAGAGAATATTGACTACTGAGAAAATCAGAAAAGGCTTTATAAGAAAAACATGAAATATTTTTCAAAGTAAAAATGGAACAGATGGTATGAAAACAAGATCAGATGATATCAAAAATTTCATGTTACTTAAGCCATACATGATTTGCTTTAATTTTCTACCTTGAGATTCTGGGCCAGAAAGAACCCTGTTAAGATTAAGAATGTAAGACACAAACAGGGAAAAGGAAGGGGCAGTTAAATCATTTTACTTAAATTATTCCCAGTTTTTCCTGGATAATAAATATTTTCCTTTCATAAACTATTACTATTTATCTGTGAATCATTCAACTTTAAGCCCTACAGGGGTCTTAATTATGTAAAAAAAGAAGGAAGGGTCAAAACATTTGTTGCGCTTCATCATCTTAAATTTCATAACAGGAAGCCAATGGTTTCAAGAAAACCCTTGGGCAAATCAGATTAAACTTTACTATTCTTGCTAGTTTTAAAGCTATTCTTGTAAAATAGTTATTTACAAAAGTAGTTTAGTTTATTATTAACTTCTCTAGGAGAATTCATTATACTATAATTTAAGAATAATAGATTCTGTAAACAATGACTCACTATGTAAACTTGGGTAAATCATTTCACCTGGGGAAAAACAAGTACTTCTTTTCTCTCCAGCTTCAAAATTATAATATCCTAGCAGTTGATTGAGTATAGTTTCACAATTATTTCAACAATTAATCTTTCATTTTAATTTAACCTTTAATTTTAATTTCTTGACTAAACACCTATTATTGTGGAATTTATGATGTAATGGCATCCAGGAATATAAAAAATTAAGGCCATATTAAATTTTGGTCCATTCAAAGTATATTGAAAAAATGAAAATCATTAAAGGATCATGCAATCCTTAAAGCATGCACCATAGTTTAGGGTAAAGAAAACACCAAGTCTATGTATCAAACCATTGAAGATACTGGTTTAACTACTTCTAAGCACTGAACTTCACACATCAGCTCTCCCCATCATCTCAAGAAAAGATTCTTCATAAATAAGAAAACTGAGAGTTTTAAGGGAGGAGTTACATAGTAAAAGAACATTAAGATTCTTTACAGCTGTAAAAGTGCTTTACTTGTTTCTACCTAAGTGAGGTAAATAACCTCTCTAGATCTCAATTTTTTCATCCATAAAATTAAGACTAATAAGCCCAAAAAAACAAAGGTTCAATATATGCCAAAACAATTATAACAGCAATCTATGATAGCAAATGACAAGAAACCAAGTGGATACCTTTTGAATAGGAAAATGGATGGAAAAAAAGAAGATAGCATATGAATGCAATGGATTATCAAACAATAGAAAATGAAAAATGAGGAATTCAAAGAAACAGGAATTCTCGCCTGACACTTCCTCCACACTGGTCCTGAATTTCATCTCCAAACCTGGATTACTGCAAAAGTCCAATACTTTGTTGCCACAAGCCTCTCCCCATTCCAACCCTGTCTGCTCATTTCAACCCTTATTTGATAAACTCTACTGGCTCTCTATCACCTCCAAGATCAGGAAGCTTTTAAAGTCTTAGATTTTCAAAGCCCTTGAGAATCTAAACACTCTACTTTTCCAGGCTTTTTACACCTCACTCACCTCTACAATCCAGTAACACTGGATTCTTTACTATTCTCTTATTTTCAGACTTGGCATCTTCACTGGTTGTCCCTCATGTCTGGAACTCTCCTACCTCATCTCCCACTCCTGACTTCCATCAAGTCTCACTTAAATTCTACTTTCTGACTGCTGGGAAAACTGGAAACTAGTGTGGAAGAAATTAGGGCTTGACCCACATCTAACACCACATACCAAGATAAGATCTAAATGGGTTCATGATCTGGATATAAAGAGTGATACTATAAGTAAATTAGAAGAATGTAATATACTTTACCTCTCAGACCTATGGAGATGGAATAAATTTATGTCCAAAGAAGAACTGGAACTCTTAATTGAAAACCAGATAGATAACTTTGACTATATTAAGTTAAAAAGTTTTTGTACAAACAAAATCAATGCAGACAAGATTAGGAGGGAAGCAATAAATTGGGAAATCATCTTTACATTTAAGGGTTCTGATAAAGGTCTCATCTCTAAAATATATAGAGAATTGTCTCATATTTATAAAAATTCAAGCCATTCTCCAATCAATAAATGGTCAAAGGATATGAACAGACAATTTTCAGAGGATGAAATTAAAACTATTTATAGTCATATGAAAAGGTGCTCCAAATCACTATTGATCAGAGAAATGCAAATCAAGACAACCCTGAGATATCACTTCACACCAGTCAGATTGGCTAAAATGACAGGAAAAGTTAATGATGAATGTTGGAGGGGATGTGGGAGGGCTGGGACACTGATACATTGTTGGTGGAGCTGTGAACGGATACAGCCATTGTGGAGAACAATTTGGAGCTATGCTCAAAAAGTTATCAAACTGTGCATACCCTTTGACCCAGCAGCATTTCTATTGGGCTTATATCCCAAAGAAATCACAAAGGAAGGAAAAGGCCCCACATGTGCAAGAATGTTTGTGGCAGCCCTTTTTGTAGTGGCTAGAAACTGGAAATTGAATAGATGCCCTTCAATTGGAGAATGGCTGAATAAATTATGGTATATGAATATTATGGAATATTATTGTTCTGTAAGAAATGACCAGCAAGATGATTTCAGAGAGACCTGGAGAGACTTACATGAACTGATGCTGAGTGAAATGAGCAGAACCAGGAGATCATTATACACGGCAACAACAGTACTATATGACAATCAATTCTGATGGACATGGCTCTCTTCAACAATGAAATGTTTCAAACCACCTCCAATTGTTCACTGAAGAAAGCCATATACACCCAGAGAGAGGGATGCGAAATGTGGACCACAACATAACATTCTCATACTCCTTGATTGATGTTTGCTTACATTGTGTTTCCTTTATCTGATATATCGTTTGTGTAGACAAGATTTTTCTTGCACAACAATGACAAGTTTGGAAATATGTATACATATATTCGATTTGCCAATACTTTAACATAATTAACATGTAGTGGATATCCTGCCATCTAGGGGAGGGGTGGGGAGTTGGGGGAAAAATTTGTAACGGAAAGCTATGTAAGGGTTATTGTTGAAGAATTACCCACACATATGTTATGCAAATTAAAAAAAAATTCTACTTTCTGTAAGAAGTTTTCCCTGGTCTTTAACTTCAGTGTCTTCCCTCTGAAATTAACTTCTGCTTATCCTATATATATAGCTTGTTTGTACCTAGTTGGTTGCATATAGCCCCCTCCATTAGATTTGGAGCTCCTTTAAGAGTAGGAACTATCTTTTGCTTTCTTTTGTATTTCTAGCTCTTAGTACAGTACCCATAACAGGTACTTAATAAATACTTGTTGACTTGACACCAAGCTTAAAAGAAAAAAGAAAAAAAAAGGCTTCAAGAAATATTACATGTGATTTAAAGTATTTTTATAAGAGCTATGACAACATTAACTCTACAAATGTAGAGAATAACGCCACCCTCTGCTAACAGATGCACTGCAGCTAAAACGAGAGGGAACAAGTCACTAGACCTATCTGTGAGCAAAGAAAATGTCTACAACGAAAAGCCTTCATATATTAGATACCAAAATAAACAGGTAATTTGGGAACAAAGAGCAGCATCTCATAAAAAACTTAGTTCAAGTTCTCTGAAATTCAAATCTTAAAACCATTGTTAAAACTGCCACAGGCTCAAGATAAAAATTACAAATACTCAATGCCTTTTACACTGTGTGCCCAGTATGACCACATAATTTCACTAGCATTTAAAACAACTGTCACTTATTCCAAAGTGCTAGGCTTCTAACTTCTAATCACATCTGGAAAGAAAATTGCAACCCAAATAAAGAGTCAAGAGTCAGTTCAGTACTCAAAATGGCACCAACAGCACATTTGGGATGGGCATCCCTAAAAGGAGTGAACCCTGAAGTGTTGGCCAGTCAGCTCACTCTGCAATATGACAGATACAGAATAAGTAGGGACTAAGAGGTCAGCAGCAAATACCTTGGAAGAGCTAAGGCAGGATAGGGACTGTAACAAAAAGATAGTGACTGAGGCTAAAGTGACAGTGAAGATGGCTGGATGTTTGACCTGGACTGATGACAATGGCTACTGATTCATCTCTTTCTCTTTACCTCCCACCAAACACTGGGGAACAATTATGCTGAGGACAGCTACAGTTAGAGCAAGCAGTACAACCAGGCCTCAGACCAAATGAATGTGGTCAAAATGTGGCAGCAGCCACTTCCCAAGAGGCCATACAGGATGCAATTAGGCAAAGGTATCAGGCCCTGTATTAATGCAAGGTGACTGTCAATCAATAAGTATTTATTATCACCTAGTATGTGCCAGAAAATGCTTTATGCATTAGAGTTTTTTTTTAATAAGTGCAACAGTTCACACTTTCAAGGAGTCTACATTCTATTATGGGAGACAATGTATATTACATTGGTATATGCTAAAGAGATGCAAACCTACAGGGAGGTACTAGTAACAAAGAACAATCAGGAAAAGTTTCATGTAGAGAATCTAGGAAAACAAAAAAACAAATAGGGATTCTGGGAAGTAAAGCCAAGAAGAATATCTTACAGGCTTGAAGAAGAATCGGTGCAACCACCAGAAAATTGGGAGACAGGATGTTTTGCATGAAGAACAATGACAAAATCAACTTAACTGGACAACAGTGTATGAAAAACAATATATAATAAGGATGGATAGGTGAGTTGGAGGCCAGGTAGTAAAGAGCTAAAAAATGATATAGAAATGTTTTAAGAGAACACTAGGATGAAGAAATTATTCCCTCCCCCCCCAAAAAAAGTCTCCAACTTGAGTTGATACATCAAGATGAAAAATCACAGATATGAAAAAGATTTCAGTATTCTGTGGGTGATTCCTTCTTATAGTTTTGTGGTACAAATGAGAAAAAGTGGCATGTTGAAATTTTATCTCCTGACCTCTATCTGGGTTACAAGTCATCTATACAAACTCCTCAAGAACTGCTCTCCTGGCAATTTGCAATTAGGTCCAAAGGGCTATTAAACGCGCATACCCTTTGATCCAGCAGTGTCACTATTGAATCTGTATCCCAAAGAGATCATAAAGAAAAAAGGACCCTGTACACAGCTTTTTTTTTTTTTTTTTTTTTTTGTAGTGGCAATGAACTGGAAACTGAGTAGATGCCCATCAGTTGGAGAATGGTTGAATAAGTTACATTATGAATATTATTATTCTATAAGAAATGATGAGCAGACTGATTTCAGAAAAACATGGACATACATAAATTTTCACTCAGCAGAGTGAAATAAGCAGAACTAGAAGATCATTGTACACAGTAATAAGATATGATGATCAACACACACATATTTAAGGGGAAAAAAAAGAATTGCATCTCCTCAATCATTCTGTATAGATGGGGCTACAAACTTTCAAGAGTTACAAATAAAACTGAGTAAAGTGGAAAGTGGCAAGGGGCTGGCTAGGAACACAGCTAAGAGACAGCCATACTGTGGGGCCAGTGCTTAGGTGCTGTCATCAGTTTAGTGCACAGAAGTAAAGACAGATTCAAGTCATTTTATTCAAATTTATCACAAAGTCATTCCCCTTATGGCCAGCTGTAGACCCCTTGGATAAAGAATTAAATCTACTAAATTTAGATGCTCCTAATAAAAGAAGGTAATACTTTAGCAGCTCAGGCATTTCAGGATACCAAATCCAAGAAAGATGGGAAGGCAGCCTAATAGGAAACATTCCTTTCAAACTCTATGACAGAGTTCGAATTAGAATCTGAGTAACCATCAAGTATATGTAAAATGTCACAGAAAGAGAACTTGAATTCTGGTTAGACAGTATGATTTTCTAAAAAAAAAAAAAAAAAAAAAAAAAAACTTGAAGAATTATGGCTGCTTTTTTGATTTGCAAGTGGTTTAAAAAGGAATTACAGAACAAGGCAATACTCCAGGATGATCTATTAATAAGTACAACTTAAATAAGTGTTCCAGAATGATCACCACAAAATGCCTCCCTCTATATTTCAGACAACAGGTGACATAGTAAATTAAAGAGGCTAATCCAATCAATCATCCTTCTAGTGTAATATCCTAATAACTTAATTTCCTTAAGCAAATGGAATGTTGTTCCTGTATTCACCACCTGCCAGTAGTAACCCCCAATATTTATTTACAGCAAATTAGTTGTTTTTAATTAACAAGATGTGATAAGAGCAACATATAATCGATGCCTAGATGAAATTTGGGAAAATAAATTAACAAATGTCAGTTTAAAAATTAAAAAGAAAGGAAATATTATTAATATTTGGATTAAAATTGGTGCCCTTGCAGTACATATGTCAAAAAGGGACCTCTCACTTATCCCATGTAGGTAGTCTGAGGCAAGAATAGAACATCAGGAAGAGGTTGACACTGGTGCCCGCTCTTGTGCATTCACTTGCAATATATTGACATATTGCTGCATCACAGTGTTAAAAGGTAGACAAACCAGAACTATAAGTCAAGCCTTCTGATTTTAATACAGTGTTCTTGTCATTACATCAAAGTGCCTTCACAAGTACAAAATGTAAATGACTGCCTTATATTATACTTTCTATAATAACTATATTCCATAGCAATTTTAAGAATTCCAAATATTCCATCCAATCATTATCTATCAACACCTATTAAACGCTTACTATATGCTAGGCACTGTGCTATGTGCAATTAAGTCTATATAGTCTGAACTTACGGGTATATTTATTTTGAAAATTGACATCTTCCATATACTTTTAAGCAAAAAAAAAATCAAAAAAGGAATAATGATAATGAGACCATGGTAAAAACAAATTTAATGCACTTGCATTGAACTAGCATCTTCAAACATCAAAGACAGGCTCAAAACCTGAAAAGGAAGCAAAAATGATCTATGAGCAGCCAATGGAAGCTGCAAGATTCAAGTCCTCACCTCACACACTTTGCTCATATTCCCTGCTATTCTGTTTTTTCAAGCCATAACAAAAAAGAAAAGAAAGAAAGGGAAGAAAGGGAAGAAAGGAAGGGAGGAAGGAAGGGAGGAAGGGAGGGAGGGAGGGAGGGAGGGAGGGAGGGAGGAAGGAAGGAAGGAAGCTTGGCTCCCAGAAGAACTGAACAGATTATTTCCCTCCCCTCTTTGCAGAAGGGAGGAAACTAAAGGTGGAGAATATTACATATACTCTCAGACATGCTTATTTTGCTGAACTCTTTTTTTTTTAATCTTAAAAAAAGATGGATAACATGATGGGAGGGAGACAAATATATTCAGAAAAGAGAGTGATATGAAAAATAAACTGTCAATTAAAAAATACCCTTTAATTGGGGAATGGCTAAACAAGTTGTGGTCTAAAATCCTGATGGTATACCATCGTGCTCTATAAAATGATAAGGACAGCTTCAGAGAAATCTGTGAAGATTTATATGAACTGATGTAAAGTAAAGTGCATAGAACCAAAAAAACTGTAACTAGTAATGTCAATATCGTAAAACTGATCAAATTTAGCTACTCAGATCAAGAACATGAACCAATTCCAAAGGACCATGATAAAAAATGCTGCCCATTTCCAGAGAGAGAACTGGTGAACTCCAACTTCAGACTGAAGCATACTTTTTAAAATTTCTCAACAATATTTTCCCAAATACATGTATAGATAATTTTCAACATTAATTTTTCTAAGACGGTGTTCTAAAATTTTCTCCTTCCCTCTTTTTCTCCCACTTCTCCCAAATTCAGCAAGCAATCATCTGATATAGGTTAAACATGTGCAACCCTTTTAAACCTATTTCCATACTTATGTTGTGCAAGAAAATTCAGACCAAAAGGGGGGGGGGGGCACGAGGAGGAAAAAAAAAAAAGGAAACAAACAACAAAGTTGGAAAGCAATACTAAGTTTTGATCCACATTCAGTCTCCATAGTTCTCTCTCTGGATCTGATTGGCATATTCCTTATCAAGTCTATTGGAACTGTCTCAGATCACCACACTGCTGAGCAGAGTCAAATCTTTCTGTTCTCCTGGTTCTTCTCATTTCACTCAGTATCAGATTATGTCTTTGCATGCTTTTCTGAAATCAACCTGCTCATCATTTCATATAGAACAATAATATTCCATTACCTTCATATGCCATAACTTATGCTGCCATTCCCTAACTGAGGAGCATCCATTCAATTTCTAATTTTTTGCCAGTACAAAGAGCTGCAAAGAATATTTTGTAGTTTTTTTCTTCAAGTGTGCATGTGTATGTATTCTTTTACAACAGAAATAAACATTTTGTATGACTTCACATGTATAATCAGTATCACACTGCTTGCCTCCTCAAAGAATGGGGGAGAACTGGGACAGTGTGAGAAAATCTGGAACTCAAATTTTTAAAAAATGTTAAAAATTTTACATGTAATTAGTAAATTTAATAAATAAAAGTTTAAAGAAAAAATTAAGTGATAGCCAACAAAGGAAAAGAAAGAAAAAAGTTGCAAAAAGAAACAAAAACAAAAAGCTCTTTAATATAGAGCCAAATAATAATATGCTACAAGAATATTAGAAGACATCAATATCTAAGAACATAATAATTTTCAGTTAAGCTAAATTACTGCTCAAAAAGGCAACATAATCAAGGGAAAAAAGCTATGTTTTTTACAGGCAAATTGGTCCCAGATAGCAGAACCAGGAGCAATGGGTAGTAATTTCAGAGATACCTTTTAACTTCAAACAGAAAACTTACTAACAACTAAAGCTGGGGAAGATAATGGGTCCCCCTCTCTTCAGCCAAGGCTTATTTAATTTAAAATTTATGTCTTCTATTTTTACATCACATTCATTTCTTTTTTTTCCAATAGTATTTTATTTTTCCAATTACATGCAAAGACAATTTTCAACATTCACTTTTTGTAAGATTTTTGAGTTACAAATTTTTCTCCATCATTCCTTTTCCTTCTCCCCTTTTCCAAGACAGCAAGCAATCTTTTATAGTTTAAACATACACAATCATTTAAAACATTTCCATATTAGTCATGTGTGAAAGAAAAATCAGAACAAAAGGGAAAAACCACAAGAAAGAAAAAGCAAACAAAAAGGTATGATTCAATCCCATTCAGTCTCCATAGTTTTCTTTCTGGATGTGACTGGCATTTTCCATCCCAAGTCTAATGGAACTGTCTTGGATCACACTGCATTGCTGAGAAAAGTTAAATATCATTGTTGATCATCACAATTTTGTTGTTACTGAACACAACATTCTCCTGGTTCTGCTCACTTCACTCAGCACCAGTTCATGTAAGTCTTTCCAGGCTTTTCTGAAATCAGCCTGTTCATCATTTCTTAGAAAACAATAATATTCCATTACCTTCATATACCTTCATATACCATAAGTTATGTAGTCATTCCCCATCAATTGGGGCAATGATGGGCATTATCATTTCCATTTTCTTGCAACCACAAAAAGGACTGCAACAAACATTTTTCGACACTTTTCTTCTTTTATGATCTCTTTGGGATATAGACCCAGTAGTGATGTTGCTGGATCAAAGGGTATGCATAATTTTATAGATCTTTGGGCAATAGCTCCATATTGCTCTCCAAAATGGCTAGATCAGTACAGAATTTCACCAACAATGCATTAGTGTTTAAGTTTTCCCACACTCCCCTCCAACATTTATTATCTTTTCCTGTCATCTCAGCCAATCTGATAGGTACACAGTGTTATCTCACAGTTGTCTTAATTTGCATTTCTCTAATCAATAGTGTCACATTCATTTCTGAACAGATGTCTCTCTCCAGCAAGGCACTCCTTGTGTAAAGATTAAAAATGAAAAAGAAAAAAATTAAATAAATTCAGTAAAACCAATCAATATATTGGTTGTATCTAGCAATAGACACAATACTCCACACCCACTAGTGGAGATCAAATGGCCATATGATTCAAAAATCTTGTAGAAGAGGCAGCTAGGTGGCACAGTGTATAGAGCCCCAGCCCTGAAGTCAGGAAGACCTGAGTTCAAATCTGGTCTCAGACACTTAACACTTCTTAGTTGGGCAAGTCACTTAACCCCAAATGCCTCAGCAAAAAAAAAAAAAAAAAACTTGTAGAAGACGGTTGTTCAAAAACGAGTTGCACTTCAAATTCTCTACAATTAACAAAAACATGGTAAATTTCTGCATACTATAATCTTAAACCCATGTTCGGGTTTTTTTTGTTTTGTTTTGTTTTGGGTTTCTTTTTTGCATTTTATGTGTTATCTGTACGCAGCACAAGATTAAGATACCCAATAATACTTTTTATAGGTAAATGCAACCCATTTGCATTTAAAATTATGCTATAAAAATTTGACTTATTCTCTTAAAAAAATGGAGTTGTATAAAATTATTTCCGAAGTCTTCCACTTCAAACTCTTTAAGGATGATAATAGCTGATTATTGATCTAGCATTTAAGGACTATCACAACATTTTACAGACACCATTCTTTCTCTTGATCATCATAAGATCTCTGTGATGTAGTTAAGATAAGTATCATTTTGTGCATAAGGAAACATGAAGTGACTCATTTAAAGTTACATTAATAATAATTTAGTGTTTGAGCTGGACAGATACACAAAATTCCATAAACAACTTGAATTTTTTTTAAAGATACGTGCAGACAAAATTCCCAGGGAAGTAACATAAATTTGTAAGACCGAGAGTCAATCACCAATAGATTTTTAAGTCATCAAAAGGTATGAACAATTATTAAAAGAATTGCAAATTTTGAACAACTTTGCAAGCTTTAAAGCCTACCTAAAAGCACTAAAAAGAGAAAAATACAAATGTAAGACTCACAAAGCAAACTGGCAAAGATGACAAAAGGTCGAAATTATCAGTGCTAGTGGAACCACAGAAAGACTGACAATATTAATACACTGTTGGTAAAACTGTGACTTGTTCCTATAACCATTCCAGAAAGAAAGTAGGATAAAATACTAACTAAAAAGTTTATATATTTTGACTCAAGGATAATGCATGGAATGAGCACTGGCTAGAGTCAGAGGCCCTGGAGAACAAATCCTAACTCTGATATTTGTTAACCTGTATGACCTTGAGATAAATCACTTTAGAATTTAGTTTCCTCATCTGTAAAGTGAGGGAAGTACACAACGTCCCTTCCAGTTCTACATATATGTATGATTCTATGATTCAAGTTTTAAATTCTGCTTCAACATTGACTAGCTGTATTAGATTTACCCTGCTTAAAATCAATCTTTGTGACTTAATTTCCTTGTTTATAAAACATATGCATTATTTATCTTATTTATTTATACAATCTATTCCCCCAAACTTGTTGCAAGGAACACTTTGAAAGCCCTAAAATTTCAAAAGAAATGAGGTTTAGTTTTTTAATTTTATTCTATTTAAGAAGTATATAATATATTTTAGGAACATTTTTATCCAAACTGGTTTAAATAAAGCATTTTGAGTTGGTTATCTAGAATGATTAATTTTGTAAAGAGTTCAGATAGCCAAAGTTTTATTATATATGCGCACTACTTTTCTAAAAAGTAACATTTTTAAAAGTCTAAATTCTAAATCTAATCAATTTTCATAAAGCCTCAACAAACTAGAAATCTGGTTAATTTAGTTTTCTGAGACCTGGACATAAAAACCTACTGCATTACAAATGGCACATGTAAAAAAAAACAGCCTATAAGATGGATTATATTACTCCTCTATCATAAATCCAAATCATCTAAAGTAGATCAGCTGCTGTACAAATACTGCTTCTATAATGCCATACAAGAGAATTCCACATTCTATCAGTATAACACAAATATCTTCCATTGGCTTCCAGAAAGGATGTAGAGATGTCAAAGGATTTCTTGACAACAGAAGGGAATTTAACGGATATTTAAAATTTCCATTGCCACAGGAAGAAGCCAAGGAAGATTCTAAGGTCATATGTACAAGGAGTTGACAAAAAAAGATACTGAATACAAGGTAGTTACTTCAAACGTGGTAAAAAGACACAAGAATGGAGTGTTTAGAAAGGTGGTAGGTTGTTCCTTCCTTAAAAAGTCTTCAAACAGGTTACTGTGAGAATCAAATTAAGATCTGTAAAGCAATCAGCACAATGCCAGGTACATAGTAGATATTTAATAAATGCCTTTCCTTTTCTGTTCTTTTCAGTATGTAATGGTTCCTGACATCTCATTCTTATTAGGTTTATAAAGCCAACACAGAACCTTCTGGTTCTAAAATCTTAGTCTCAGCCACTAGGGGGCCCCAGTTTAACATGCTGTGATGAACACTGCATCTCCTGGTCTGATAACAATCAGCTGAGGTCAAACCTCCTCTTTACTCAATATTTCTCTTATTCTACTAATTTAATCAGTAATCATAAGTGACCAAAAAAAAACCCGATCGCATTGTCAGTAGTTACAATGAAATTGGAAGCATCCAGAACCTCATTTTTGTGACCTTAATAACACATGAATGTTAAGGTTTGCAAAGTGCCTTCCTCATAACCACTAAGTTAAGGGAAGTATTACAATTATCCCCATTGCACAGCAAATTAAATTGAGGCTGATAGAGTAAGTGCCTCACCCAATATACAAATTTAGCACATTCTCAGAGGATAATTCAAATCCAGGTTTCTCCTGACTTTAATCACAGGGCTGATTTCACTATTCCATGCTACTATCAGAATCTGACAAGATAATTGTTCTTTATTTTTCTGCAAGTTTGGAAAAACATATTAAATGTGATAAAAGTAATAAGATATCAAGCTGGCTAAACTGAGAGCTCTTCTTCGAATGGAAGAACTAATTTAAAGAAGACGGGACCTTGAATCACAAAATTACATAGATGAATTTAGTATAGTTAAAATCATAAAGATAATTAAATCAATGTTATGTTTTTCCCCTTCAAACTAATAATATTAGACAAATAGAATAAAGTCATAGAGTTATCCTAATCTACCCACCTTCCATACTATCTCTATCATTATCTATCTCTTCTATCATTATATAGAAAGGGAAAGCTATTAAAAAGGACAACCAAAAAAATCACTAGTTTTTAAAATCCTCTTATGTAAACCTTTCCCGAAAAATATGAAATATGAACAGTTAAGGTAAACCATCTTTCTAATGAAAGCATGCAAATCTAGATCAGATGAAGACAGCCCTGATGATGTTACAACTATAGCTTAACATCAGAATTTATAAAGGGTAAGAAAATAAATCCATTTTCAAGCACTAATATGTTTAAGTACAAATGGATGATGATAAACAATTTTTAGTTCTTAAAGGAATTAGTCTTCAGTTCAAATCCCATCTCTTCTGCTTACTACCTGGGTCTCAGTCAGTTTGCTCAACTCTAAAATGAAGGGATTACCAGTTCCTATTGTTCAGCGATGAAGATAGTCATATACATCCAGAGAGAGGCCTGTGGGAACTGAGTGTGGACCACAACATTTTAACACTTTCTGTGAATATTTGCTTACATTTTGTTTTCCTTTTTAGGTTATTTTTTTTTCCGCTTTCTAGATCTGATGTTTCTTGTGCAGTAAGATAACTATATAGGTATGTATACATATATTGGATTTGTGATATAATTTAACATATTTAATATGTATTAGTCTACCTGTCATCTAGGCGTGGGGGTGGAAGGAGGGAGGGGAAAAATTTGGAACAAAAAAAAATTTTTTTTGCAAAGGTCAATGTAGAAAAATCACTCATATGTTCTGTAAATAAGAAGCTCTAATTAAAAATAAAATAAAATGAAGGGGTTGAATTCAACAAGATGGCTTCTGAGTTCCCCCCTTCCAGCTCTAGGTCTATGACTATTTGCTATTCTAAATGACTCATTTCCTTAAGGTTCATATATGTCCACTTTTATTGCATGCATACTTGAAAGTATTAAATCTGCACTTATAAAAAACAGAATGCAGTTTTTATAAAACCTGGATAAATATTCTGGGACTCAGGCACAAAATCCAAGAAAATCTATTTACTAAAAAGAAAAAAGCCAGTGCAATTGACATTACAAACATTTATGAGGCATCTATTGTATATGCATGGCATGTCAGATAATAGAAATACAAAGTCAAAAACAGTCTTTTCCATCAAGGAGCTTACACTGTCTTAGGGGACACAATATACACACAGATAATACCAAAAGTATACAAAAGTAAAGAGAATAGTTTCAAGTCCAGTGGAACAACAAAGGTCTTGCACAGTGGACAGCACCTGAGCTCAGAAGGAAATTAATGATGCTAAGCATTAGAGGCAATGAGGCAGCACAGGTAAGAGCACAGGACCAGAAGTCAGGAACACAAAATTTCAAAACTAGTCTCAGACCATTGACTGGCAAATCACTTAAAACTTTGCTTCAAACTTTTCCAATGTAAAATAGGGTAAACAATAGAATCCCCTACATCAAGGTTGTAAGAATCAAATGAGATCATTGTGAAGCACATAAAACACACTGCCTGGTACATAGTAGATACTATATAAATCCTAACTATTGTTATTATTTTCATTTTATTACTACTGCTAAGAGTTTGTAGAAATAAGGAAGAAATATGATCTGGACATGGGAGAGTACCTTAAAAAGGCCCAAAGGGTAGGATTTAGAACTGTGTGGACAGATAACAGCAGGGTCTGACTGTAATGTAGAGTGATTGAAAGCAAGTAACATGAAATAAAAAGTAGACTGGAGCCATATTGTACATGTAGGGTTTTAAATGTGAAGCTGAAGAGTTTGTAATTTATCCCAGAAACAAATTAGCCACTAAAGACTGAATAGATGAAAGAGTCAGATCTGTATTTTAGAAATATCTAAATGGCATATATACACATATATATATATAAATCTTAGAAAACAAGAGATAACAAAGGACTAAAGGAGAACACATATTGCCCCTATTTTCAAAAGAAAGGAAGAAATCAGAATTTGAAAACTAAAAGCCATTGAGATGAATTCCTATTTACTAAGAAAATTCATTAAGATAGTTAATGAGATAGTGAGCAAGGAAAAAAAAGAGAAAAATAATAACAGTATGGCTTTATTTTAGGACAGTTCACGCCAGTTAACCTTATTTCCTGTTTTGACACATTATAGTGATGATGTAGATATGGTTTACCTAGCTTTGTGCAAAGCATATGCTAAAGGATCTCATTAATTTTGTAGACAAAAATGAAGAAATGTAGACTGGATAATAATACAATTAGATGAATCCAGAACTGATAAAATGGTCCAAGAAACTCAAGAAAAATTAACTGATATTTCAATGTCAGTCTACCAGAAGATCTCTAGAGAAGTACCCTCAGGATTTATGTTTGGCCTTGGACTGTTTAACATTTTAAAATCAATTAGTTGAATGAAGGGCATTAAATAAAATGCTCACTGAGTATACAGGAAAAAGCAAACTTGGGAGAAATAACAAAGTAATGTAGTATAGAATAAGGATTCAAAAAGATCCTAACAAACTAGAGTACTCAGCTAAATGACAAAATCCAATAGGGATAGTCTTACATTAAAAAAAAAAAAATCAACTTCACAAGTATGGTTAGAAGGCAGTTTACTGAAAAAGATTAAGGAATTTTAGTAGACTACAAGGTAAATGAATCAGCAATGTGGTGTGACAGTCAAAAGACTAATAAAGTCTTGGGGTGCATTAAGGCATAAATTCTAGGAATTAAGAGAGATTGAAATCCTTCTATAACTTGCCTGATGAGGAAAACCACTTAAATTTCTGGGTTTGTTTCTTTAGCTCTATGAATGAAAAGATTGGACTACATGGCTTTCTAGGTCTTTCTAAGCCTTTCTCAAGCTCTAGAATAGAGAGCAAAGTGAAATTGGGATACAGTGAGTAAAAGTCCAGTTTGATCAAAGAATATGGAGAAGGAAGTACTATAAAATAAGGCTAGAAAAGTAATTTGAAGGAGTCAGAATGAGTCTTGAAAGCTGAAACTAAACATATCGTACATTTGAAAAGCAATACTAAGCACTGGATCTTCAGAGGTCACCAAGTTCAATCTGTGCTAGAATAGGAAATTCCACTACATAATAAATTTTGGACAAGCAGCTGTCCAGATTCTACTTTTGGATTTCAAGAGATGGAATACCTACTATCTCCTGAGGCTACCCTTTTGGATTTCTCTTTTTAAAAAAGTTTTTTCCGGGCATCAAATCTAAATTTACCTCTTTGTAGCCTTTATCCATTGCTCCTATCTTTTGTGCTCCAGTGCCAACAAATTTTAATCCCTTTATCAATATCCACTCTTCAAATAGTGGCAGATAGCTAGTGTGTTTCACTAGTCTGCTGTCTTCCCTTCCCCCCTTTTCTCTCTTCTCTACACCAAACATCCCTAGTCTCTTCAACCTAACCATATGGGACAGGAACTCAAAGGCCTTTGCTTCTTCTAGATATTTTCCAGCTCATCAATGTTCTTCCTTTAAAATATGGCACTCAGAGCTAAAGAAAATACTTCAGATTGGATTTAACTAAGATATAATAGAGAGGATTACTGCTTCCTTATTCTTGAAGTTATTTCTTTTTTGATTCAGTTTAAGATCACATTAGTTTTCTTGGTTGCTAATCACAATGCTACCTTTTATACTGAGCTTGCAGTCACTTAAATCCACTCCAGCTCTTTTTATGATGACTTTCTCATGCCTAAACTAGAATGGCAGTGGAAGGAGTGAAACGGAAGGGAGCTAATGGAAGAGTACTGCAGGGGCAGATTTGACAAGACTGGATACTGGAAAGAAAGAAGAAGAAAAGATTACATTTTTAAGCCTGGGTGAATGAGGAAATGATGATACCTTTAAAAGAAATGGGGAAATTAGAACAAGGAAAGTTTGGATGGGGAAGATGAATTTAAAATTAAACATTTTTAAAATCTGAGGTGCTGGCAAGAAAGCAAGGTGAAGCTGTCCCAAAGGGAGCTAAAAATATATTTGCAAAAGGGAGAGAGAATATTACATAAAGATATACATGATAACCATTCACAAATAGGCAATCACTAAAGATTAAATGAAAATGGAAGAGACAGTGAAAAGAAAGAACAAAAAAATCATCTTTTCAGAACTGCTGAATTTGACTTAAGTGACCATCCAGTTCAACTCATACAGAAATGCCTACCACAGCACACCCCATACATGTTACTAAGTCTCTAAAGAAGCAAAAACAAAAAACAAAAAACAAAAAACCAAACCCTGAGATAACATTACATTTAGATCAACCTGGCAAAGAAAAGACTAAATCAAGACAATCATCTTTGGGACATCTGAGTGGAAGAGTAGATAGAGTACTTACTGGCCCTGGAGTCAGGAGGATTTGAATTTAAATTACTAGCCATGTGACCTTGAACAAGTCATTTATCCCTGCCTCACAAAAAAAATTAAAATAAAATAAAATAAAAATTCAATCATCATCAAGATCCAAAGGGGTTTCTATGGATGCTGATCAATTCTCTGCATCTACAGAAGACTAAAAAAAGAACAGCTTAAAATGAAACAGAAAAGATTAGCAAAGTGCAATTCTGATAATCAGATTCACAAGTCAAGTAACATTAAAAAAGTTGTGGAGTCTCTCCCACTGGAGATCTTTAATAAAAGATGGTTTAGTCATTTGCCTACAGAGACACTAGGGAATTAGCAACCAAAAGAGACTTAAGAGCTAAGGACATATGCTTGGCAGCCATTCATATACTGCCAATTATTAATATCATGAGTGGATATGAGACTGATACTTGCCTTCAAACTAGCTATTGCCAAGACATCTGAAAGCTCTATCATTCTACCAAAATATTCCACAAAATATACCGTTTTAGTTTTTCTTCTTTATTTCTATACTATCTTCTTTGCTATCTTATGTCAAAACCTTCCTTCAAAACCTACTTAAAGACTAAAAATGTAGAGATGGAAAAATAGATAAATTGCCCCAAAAAGTTTATAGCTAAACTCACCAATGAAAGACGGAGAATTAAAACTGTCATTCCAAACTAAATCTCCCAATATCTGGGTTTGGTTGTTAGCAGTGACTGGTTGATCCCAATGAAAAGGGACTAACTCATCAGGACTTAGTACTTCCTTTAAGATAGATAGCATGTAATTTCCCCCCTCCCAAGATGATATGCTAGTAGAAGGATTAAATGGAAGGCAGAGAAGGAAAGGGAAAGGAGAAGATTAGGGAATCATCTATTTAACTATCCTTATGCCAATGTCTTAAATAAGAGGGTGTGGATGATGCTCCAAGGACAGTGGAGAAGGAAGATCAAAACCATCATTGACTTTAATGAAGATGCAAAGCAGATTTAGGACAGATCAGATGATAATAGAGAAAGCTGAAAGAAAGGGCTCAAACTAAAAAGAGGAAGCATACTCTTGCAATTAGTCAATAATCATTTTTAACTACCAACTGTTAAGCACTAGGGATAGAAAGGCAGAAGAGTCCTTACCTTCAAGCAGTTTACAATCTAAGAGGGAAGAAAACAAGGAAATATGCACCCCCAAAAAGCTATATCAAGGATAAATAGGATATAATTATCAGAAAGAAGGCACAAGAATTAAGAGGGATTGGGAAAGGTATCCTGTAGAAGATAGGATTGTGGGGCTTGAAGGAAGCCAGGGAAGCCAAAAGGCAGAGGTGAGAAGGGAAAATATTCTAGGCATGGAGGAAAGTTAGAGAAAATGCTCAGACAAGAGATATCTTGTCCCTGGAACAGCAATGATGCTACTTTAACTGACCTGAAAATACAAGGGGCAGAGGAAGTAGAGGCACCTCTTGCAGACAAGTCTCTCAAGGAGTTTAGACAGAACCCAGGAAAGACATGAAACAACAGTTAGTGGGAAACAAAAGGTTCACATGAGGGTATCTGAAGGATGTGGTAACATGGACAAGTCTGTACCTAGTAGACAGGCAGACAATAAACAGGGAGAGAGTCAAGAGAAATGAGAGTGGAGATAGAGAGGGTTTAATTTGTTGGAGGAAATGGAACTGACTGGGATCCTTTGTGCAGGTGGTAAGGTTGGCCTTGACAAAAAGAAGGGTCACCTGGCCATGTGAGATAGTGATAGAAGGCATCAGTGATGAGATGAGGTAGAGGGGGGAAGAAGGAACTCTCAGCAAATGGCCTCAATTTTTTTCAATAAAATATGAAGTTAATGTCAGCTGAGAGGATCAGAGAGAGAGTGACCAATGGAAGGTCTCAAGAGGGATGAAAAGGTTTAGAAGAACATTTTGGCGACAATGAGTTGATAAGACAGGTGTAGAAGCAGAGTATAGCTAGTACAGAGGTGATGAACTGAGGGGTTGAGGGAGTGGAGGTCACAGTGTGGACAAAGAGCAGAGTTTGGTACCAAAAGGTAGAGGAAGAAGTAGAAAGCCAATAGATTATAATTAGATAAGAAAATTTCAGGGTTCATGACCCATAAGTAGTGCATTTGTGGATGATGGCAAGATCAAGGGTATAATCATTTTTGTGTGTGGCTGGATGGAAAAGAGGTTATGAGAAATGTAGATGATCTCTCAGAGTTTGCATATTGCATCAAAATTAGGAGGCAGCTAGGTGGCATAAAGGATATAGTTATGTTCCAGGAGTCAGGAAAACCTAAGTTTAAATTCTGCCTCAAACACTTACTATGTGACCTGAGCCAAGATATTAATTTCTTTGTCTCAGGTTCATCCATAAAATGGAGATAATTACACCTACTTCTTTGGATTGTTATGAGGATAAATGGGAGTCTTTAAAATGCTATATATATGCTAGCTATTATTACTGTATTATTATTATTATTGGAGAAAGGAACTCACAAAATACTTCATTTCCAGTTAATTTAAAAGGCTCTGTAAGAAGTAATTTTTAAAAGATCTTTTAATAATGACTAATAGAAAAGATTATTAATTGAACAAGAAAAAGAATTATATGAATACAGGCAATGTGATATCATAGAAAGAATGCTGATCAAGTTAAGACATTAAATTAAAATCTCAACTCTGCCTACCTAACATGTCATTTATGGTCTCTGAGATTCAACTTCATCTTCTCTTAAAGTGAGATGCCAGCTATAAAGATTCATGCTCAGAGCATTATACATTAAACTGTGAAAGAGACTTTAAAAAAAAAAAATTAGGGGCAGCTAGGTGGCGCAGTGGATAGAGTACCAGCCCTGAAGTCAGGAGGACCTGAGTTCAAATCTGGTCTCAAACACTTAACATTCCCCAGCTGCATGACCCTGGTCAAGTCACTTAACCTCAATTGCCTCAGCCAAAAAAAAAAAAAAAATTAAAATTCAATGCTGATCAGTCTGTAGAGAAATACACAATAATTTACAATGTTGGTGCAGCAATGAAGCAGCACAATCCTTTTGGAAAGCAATATTAGCACTATGCAATTAAAGCTTCAAAACTGTTCCTACTCTTTGAACCAGAGATCTCTGTCTTCTTTTGCTAAACATATTTAGGGCCTTCTAGTGAGAACTATGTTTAAAAAATTAAAAGCAGCATTTTTAATAATAGCAAAAAAAAAAAAAAAGTTATACCCAAGTATAACATTTAGGGAATTGCTGAGCCATGTGTCATGAGAAATTACAAATGTGAAGAATTCAAATATGGGAAAATATATAAAGTGATGAAGACTGAAGAAAGCAAAATGAAGAAACACATAATAACTATAATATGAATAAAGACAACAAAGCAACAAAATCTGAAAATACATAAAAGAAAAAAATTTCAAAAAAGGAAGAAAAACACTACTTTGCATCTACTATGTGTCGGGTACTATACTAAGCACTTTTCCAATAGTATCTTTCATTTGATCCTCACAACAACTCTGCAGAGTAGGTGGTATTATTATCCCATTTTATACTAGAGGATATCAAGGCAGAGGGGTAAGTGTCCAAGGTCACCACACAGCTAGTATGTGTCTGAGACCACATCTGAACTCAGGTTTCCTTGCCTCCAAGACCAATATGCCATCCACTGTCCCACCAACCTGCCCCAGGAGACATAAAAGACCTTATTTTTAAAAATTAACATTTAACTTTAAAAATTGTGACCTGGACTTGTGAGAGGCAGTCTGGTACGTAAAAGAGAAAAGGCTAGCCTTGAACTATAGAGATCTGACTCAAGTCCTGCCTCTGATACACAGGATAACTTTTATGAAATTCACAAACTTAATGAGTCCCAAGCAAATCTCTAAATACCACCAGTATGAGGGTCAGTCAGTATTTATTATGGGTCAGATACTGAATTAATTGCTAGAGATAAAAAAAAAATAAAAAATAAAAATAAAAAAAGCAAAAGACAGTCTCTGCCCTCAATGGGCTCACAACCTAATGGAGAAGGAAGTTTTCAACACTGACAGAATCACAGCTCATCTTTTAAAAAGCAAATTATAAATAATGGAGTTTATAATTTTTTATGAGTAAGTTTTTATTTTTGTGTAGCCAATGTTAATATGTTTAGAATACATTTTTTTAAAAAGACTGTATGGAACAATCAATAGGGCGTTTGGCTTGGAGCCTAATTTGCTTCCATTTCAATTCCACCCCTGACACTCAGGAGCCATGTGAGTTAAGTCGCTTAATTTCTGTGCCACACAGGAAGCTCCCCAGGATATATCTACAAAGCCATAGATCAGCTGCAATATATATTCCAACTTTGGTGGAAAGAATCCAATACTAGTAAAATCACAGATGGTTCATGTACTAGTATTTAATAAGAAAAATAAAATCTAAATGATTTAAAAACATAAAAATCTTACTGACAGATGGATAGAAGGTAAATAAAAATCAGGGAAATGGGTAGAAAAATGAACTTAGGATATGATAAAAGGCATTTTAAAAAATAGACTTTTATTTATATCTCTTAGATTTTCCCTGCATCCTTTTCCTTTTCCTTCCCAGAAAACTATCCTTGTAATATTTTAAAAGAAACTTCCACCCAAAATCTAGCAAAATTGATAAATACATCCTCCCCCCCAAAAAACAACTGACACTACATATAATAAATATGTGTGTACATATAAATATATATATATATGTGTATTACACATGATATGCCACACATGTGGGTCTGATAAATAAATCCAGAAAAACCTGACTCTCTTTCTATATGCATCATATTCCATAAGGGGAATGGAGTTGAAGAAATATGGGAAAGGCTCCTATTAACAACTGGTGGGAGTTTGGTCCTGAAGAACCAATCAGAATGTAATCTAGCCTTGTGACAGCATGACAGTATATTCCAAATGAGACCAAAAATTCAGACTCAGAATTTAGCCTCAAGAATAAAGAAAAGGCATGTGGCAAGAATGTTTATGGCATCCCTTTTTGTAGTGGCTAGAAACTGGAAACTGAATAGATGCCCATCAATTGGAGAGTGGCTGAATAAATTATGGTATATGAATATTATGGAATATTATTGTTCTGTAAGAAACAGGATGATTTCAGAGAGGCCTGGAGAGCACTGATGCTAAGTGAAGTGAGCAGAACCAGGAGATCATTATATACGGCAACAACAATACTATATGATGATCAATTCTGATGGACATGGCTCCCTTCAACAACGAAATGTTTCAAACCACTTCCAATTGTTCACTGAAGAAAGCCATATACACCCAGAGAGAGAGATGTGAAACATAACATTCTCATACTCTTGATTGATGTTTGTTTACATTGTATTTCCCTTACCTGATATGCCTTTTCTGTAGATGAGATTTTTCTTGCACAACAATGATAAGTTTGGAAATATGTATACATATATTCGATTTGCCAAGTATTTTAACATAATTAACATGTAGTGGATATCCTGCCATCTAGGGGAGGGGTGGGGAGTTGAGGGAAAAAATTTGTAACAGAAAACTATGAAAGGGTTAATGTTGAAGAATTACCCACACATATGTTATGCAAATAAAATAAAATTTTTCAAAAAAAAAAGAATAAAGAAAAGGTGAAAGTAGATATTCAGGAAACAGTAACAGAATTACATATAATAGACTAAGCAGACTTTAAAAAACAGATATTTATAATACATATTCAAGATTTGCAAAGTACTTTTCTCCTAACTTCCCTGTAAAGTAGGTAGTACAAATGTTATCCTCATTTTGCAGTTAAAGAAAGATTCCAAGCCCCAAATAACAAAGCCAGGAAGCTACCTGAGGAGGATTCCTTCCTAGGCCTCTTAAACACAAATGCAGTCACAACACTGCTGAGCCTCGACAAAATGGCAGAAATTAAGGAATGGGTGAAAGAGGGAAGACATGTAACCTAGATAGCAAGAAAACCCCAGTTTAAATGGTTATGTCAGATGGAACATTCAGTAAGTGTTCTTAATATTCTGATGTTGCAATAATAAAAGTAGTACCTTAAATGTATATCACATTATCTTCTTCCTCCTCCCCCCACCAATATGCATGACCTATTAATACAATAAAAATGTTGCTTTTCCTAGTACTGCATATGGTTCTTCACCAATGGAAAAACCTAAAAAACTGATACTATTTGCTTTGAAAATTCACCAACTGAAAATATGTCTTCATTATTCCTGAACTTACCCCTTTATCCTTCATAAGACATCAAAACATCTATTTCAATAATCTTACAACTCTAAAAAACAAAAATTAGTTTTGTAACCCAAAGTAACACTGTAGTTTTCAGAGGATCATAAAAGATAATTCAAATAGTGGTACTAATTCATAATTCTATCCTTATACACAGACACTTACAGATAAAACAATTTACAAGCAAATTAGAAAAAAATATATATTAATGCTTCCTCCATTTCAGTGCCAATAATACATGGGCAGTCAGAATTAAAGCACTAAATTGTAAACCAGTTTTTTTCTCCCTTACCAAAAAAACTAAATCCACAACCACATATGCTGCTTAAAGAGTACACCATCTAAGCATTTTGCATTCCCACATATTTCCACCACCACATAGCTATAATCTCAATCCCAATACTTAACACAGTAAAATTTCAAGATGAATAAGAATCAGATTTTTCAAACAACATATGCCTTGCTCATTTCTTTATGACACATATACTTAATAAACCAATAAAGATATTCTCAACTTGACATTTTGCTATCTTAATTACATAATACTTTAGGAATAGGAGTAGAATGAGTATTTTTCCTATTCTTATCTTGGAACTTGATTTTGAAAGAATTTGAGCAGTTAGCAAAAATCTATTTACTTAAAATAAATATTTTTCCAAATACAATTTATGGAAAAACATACATTTAAGTATATATGCTGTTAGCCAAAATACTTTGACCACTGGTTGCTCTACTGAAAAACTTTTTAAAAAACATCTTCAATTTCAGTATTTTCTCTTACAAAACAATCAACATGGAAGAGGTTCTACTGTAAAAGATTTCAAATCAAATCAATTTTATACCTGATTTGACTGATATAAAACTAGTAAAATTAATAAAAATTCAACATAATGTTCAAAAAAGTCAATATTTTTTAAATACATCATAATATTTTTTTTTAAATACACACACACAGCCTCACCTGTTGTTGTGGCACAAAGCATACTGGTACCATCCAATTATATTTAATTATATTTGAAAATAAACCCCGGAAATTACCTTCCAGCTTACTTAGGATTTTTCTGGCTTTACTAAATTTGCAATTCCCTTTCAGGCAGTGATACCAGGATACTCAACTACTATGACAGTGATTAAATTTCAGCTTCTGGTAGGTTGTCAATTCATAATACAGTCTAAATCTTACAGGTTTACTTGTTTCTCTTTCCTGAAGCCAGGCAAATTTTGCCAGTCTACAATAGTTTGACCACTAAGGAAGGTGATAATTGGGCCATAAAACTGCATAAACAGCACACAAATTCTAAAAAAACAAGCAAATCCATGTGAAGTTTTTGAGTAGAATGATGGCTTGTTAAAAAGCTTGCTCCTGCTTGTGATTCTCCTAAGCCACACTGATCATTTCACTCATCTTAAATTCCACTGTCATTTGAACCTCACACGGCGTGCCTGGGCAAATTTGATGACTTGGATGTTGTTTTAGAGGCCAGGCTTTCTGCCAAGTCTGTGATGTCTATTCCCCTGACCCACCAGGGCAGCTTTAGACAACACCTCCCTTATTTATGTTACTGCTGTGAACAGTCAAACTACTGCTTACTATCAAATGAGGCCCTACTCATGTTTCTAACATCTTTAAGAGCAATACTATTGATTCTTACACCACTCCCTTATTTAAAGCTAAATACTGTAATGAAGAATCATTTGTCACTCCACTAGCAAAATTGAAAAGCAATTTCTGTCATATTCTATTTTCTAGGTTACATAATGTGAACAATAAAAAATTTCTGTAAAACACTCCAATTTGATATTGTGGGGTTTTTTTGTTACCATTTCCAGCAATGTAAAATAATTTCAAAATATCTTAGAAAAGTGATAACTTTATACTGCTTTCTCCTCCAAAAAGCAACAATAAAAATTGGAACAAATCAGGGCCCTTACTGTACATTTAAACAGAAACAGATAGACAATGTCAGAACTAATAAAATTTGATCAGAATCAATTCTAACTCAAGAATGCTAAATGATTTCTTGAGCCTGCAAGTTTTTATTTCTCTTATGATACTAAATAAACTTTTTCAGTTCAAAGTACATTTCTTACTACAGGCCCAGAAAGTTTTAGTTATTGCTACACAGATGATAAAGGTTTTAATGTTATGACATCTAATGTAACTGTAACTTCAGAACATGGTGAGCTACCTCCTCTAACAGTGGGACTGGGAAAAATGCCAAAATATTCCTTCTGTAATTTGGCAAAGGGAAAAGTCAAAGAAAGAACTGAGGTAACAGTACTAATTACAATAAAGTGTTTTTTTTCTAAACTAGCAACATGAAATCCTTTAAAGGCCGTCTTCTTGAGTACATAGTCACACCCCTCCAAATATTTACACATAGAAGGTCTACTACTAATACAAATTTAGGTTACTCCTCTATTACTTATTTATGCAAATGAGCCCAGGTACACCTAGAGCTCTAAAGATAAAATTTTAATAAAAATTAATTTTTTCCTAGTGAAACTTGACACATCTGATTTATATATTTATTCAACCTTTATTCAATCTCAGGAGAATCTAAACATATGATGAAAATATGGTATAATCATATCAATTAATAGGTATATAATAAGCTACAGAAACAGATTAAGTTTCCACTGAAAAAAAGTTAAGGAAGTTCTCTTTTTCCCTCTCAGAGGAATTTATCTTTATCATTTGAGGTAGCTGGGTGGTAAAGCAAAGAAAGTATGGGGCCTATAATCTGGAAGATCTAAGTTCAAATGCAGCCTCACATACTCATTTTATGTGTGATCCTGAGTAAGTCACTTAACCACTATTTCCCAGCTTTCTCAATTGTAAAATGGGAAGGAAGTACCTTGTTCCCAGGATTGTCATAAGAATTAAATAAAATAATCTTGGAAAAATATTTAGCACTCTGCCTACCATGTACAGATACTATGTAGACCCAGATGATGATGGTAATGATACTTACATGTGGAAATCTTACAAAGCATGGAATTAACATTAAATTCCATCTAGAGTAAAGGTTAGCTGGGCAAATTCTCTTTACTTTTAATACATTTTGATATTTTGTTTTTATAACATCTATATTTTCCATTCCTTATACCAAAAATTTTAAAAGAGAAAACAAAATTTAGTAAAAAAAAAAAAAAAAAAAAAAAAACCCTACTTCTGCAAAGGAGATAAAAGTTCTTTTAAAAAACAACAAGCAAAAGCAGGAATAAATCATTAGTACTTATAGCTATCATTAGAGGTTAATGATAAAAGAGAAAATGAAACATATCAAAGAATCAAAACAGAATTAGAGGGACTAAACAAGAATTCAACTATTCCAAATTATATGAGACTTTAAATTGGATATATTCATATAACCTTTCCGTATCTGTTTATTTGCTTACAGCAAAATATTCTAAGATAGGGAAAAGGTTTTAGTATCATTTAAAGAAAAGTCCTACAAGGAACTGGAAACTGAGTGGATGCCCACCAGTTAGGCAATGGCTAAATAAATTATGTTATATGAATGCAGATCACACATATCATAACAATAATATTTGTTCTATAAGAAATGATGAGCAGCTGATTTCAGATAAGCCTAGACTTACATGAACTGATGCTGAGTGAAGTGAGCAGAACCAAGAGAACATTGTATACAGTAACAAAAAGATGAAGCGATGAACTCTGATGGACTTTGTTCTTTTTAACAATGAGGTGATTCAAGGCAATTTCAATAGACTTGTGATGGAGAGAGCTATCTGCATCCAAAGGGAGGACTATGAAGACAGAATGTGGATAAGGCATAGCATTTTTACTTTTTGTTATTGTTTTTTGTGTGTGTGTGTGTTTTTTCCCCTTTTTATCTGATTTTTTTTTTTTTGCACAGCATGACAAATATGGAAATGTTTAGAAGAACTGCACATGTTTAATCCATATTGGATTGCCTACTGTCTTGAGAAGGGGAGGGAAAAGAGGGAGAAAATTTTGGAAAGCAAGATCTTAGAAAGGTGAATGTTACAAACTCTTTGCATTTTTTAAAAACAAAAAGAAAAAAGTAACGAAAAGCCCTATATGTAAATAATCTAAAAAAAATGACATAAAACAAAGATACTATGCAAAGAAAAAGGAGAAAAAAAATCTTTTTAGGGCTAATATTATTTTCATTCTCTGAAGAACAGGAATTATAAAGGTAAAGAAATTGTGAAAATAAAATTTTCCCCTAGCATTCCAGTAGAATGAATATGGTTTTGAGTGTCAGAAAGAGTAGTTTGTAAGTATATGCCTAAAATTAATTTTTTTAACATTTTACCAAAAATCTGCACCAAGCCAATTATTTTTCTTTAAAAAAGAAGCAAAGAAAATTCTAAGTGGGGAAACTATACAACCAAATGGGGGGAGGCAGAAATACCACTCCAGGGCTTCCTAATATTGGCAACTTCCTTACTAATTTTAATTTAGACCTAGAAATTCAATACTTAGACTAAAGAAAACAAATAGCAATTTAGCCAGAAGAAAAAATTATTGAATTTGTGTATTTAGAGAATAAAACATAAAAATAAAGATAATGAAATGTCAAACTAAATTAAAGCCCTAAAATTAAATTCACAAAAATTCATCAAGGAGTCTATCCTTTGAAATGAATAAATCATATTAGCCAAAGTATTTACTAAGAATTAATTTTTTTATTTTAAGTTTCCTACTTAGTATTTGAAATAGCATAGTTGAAAGCTAGGTTTAAGATTTTTAAAGTTTGAAAAGATAATGCAAAATTTAAAATCAAAGCAGTTAGTTCAGTTTGAAGCTTATATTATAAATCTAGGGAACTAACTTTTGCAACACTAGTTCTTTTAATTTCAAGCATCTTTAGTTAGTAAAAAAAAAAAAAAAAAAACACCACCTTGAAATACCTAATGTAAAAAATGTCAAAAATAAACAGTTTAAAGAAACATTTCCGTATGCTGAATGCTTATATTGTGATAATAATTTTAATCTAGAAAGTTAGTCCTTTGATTTGCTTTCTCTTTCTCCCAACTTTTAAATGTCTATTTGTAAAAGGTATCAAAATAAGCTTAAGCAAGAAGCCATAAAGGTTTCTTAGAGAAACTGAAATCTTTTGTGTTTGTAATGTTTAACACTTTAATTAAAGAACAAATAGATTTTTCAGTTGTGGTAAAGGTCCCTTAAACTTTTAGCAAGATCTGAAACCACATTAGTCCATCAGACAGACTAGGATATGTACAAACAGTACACATGTGTAATTTGACAAACTGGGACAAATGGAGCTTACTAAAAAACAAAGAAATTTTCATCAGATTTCTCTGCTGTAACAAGTCTATATGCTTAAAGACAAGAAGAAGGACTACTTAACAAAAAACTAACTATACTGCAGAAAATCCTAGAAACTGTTATGGCCTAATTTAGCAGGCAAGTTCATCCTAAAAGCAAATCTCTTAAAACTCACTTTGGGTTACTTCAAATTATAATCTATTCAAAGCTCAAAATAATGAACATCAAAATATATGTTGATTTCACATGCAAATAAATTTTTATCCCTGAATTTTTTAACTGTTTCTTTAGATATTTAATTTAAAGTGCCAAAAGAATGGAAGAGTTTTACTTAATGACTTTACAATGACCTTTTTACAGGTCACTATGCTCCTGTAAAGCATCTAAGGTCTCTTCCACCTTTAAAATCACAATTCTTCTGAAAGACATGTTGTACTGAAACACACAAAAAGGACATCTTATGCCACAACTCCAAATGAATTTTAAAAATGAAAAAGCTATGCCATCAGAAAAATTAGAGAATGGAAATATCTTTTATGTAAACATCTGTCATCAAAAATATATATAGAAGAAATCATATTATAATCACAATTATGTTCATTTTTTTCTAATTTAATATTTTACTATTTCCCCAGTTACATATAAAAACCTTTTCTAACATTCATTTAAAATTTTTTTTTGAATTTCCAAATTGCTCTCTTCCTCCCCTCCACTCCTCAAGAGAAGAATTTTATGCAAGTTACGCATGTGTAGTCATATAAAACATAATAATATTAATTTTTAAAGCTCTACAACACCACCAAAAAAGTGATGATGCTAATATCAATAGATGAGGATTGGGAGAAAAAAAATCTTTGCATTAAATACCTGATAAATGCCTACCCTCTCATATCTAACCAACTAGCAAAATTGCTAAAATATAAGAAGCTCTCTCCATTGAATCAGGGAAGATTGAATGGTAAATGATTCAACTTTTCTGGAAAACAATTTGCAGTCACACAAAAAAAGATCCTAATTGTTTTTAGCCTTTGCCTTAGCTATCTCAATAATCAGATTTATCAATATCAATCATACCTTAACCCCAAGGAAGTTACAAAAACAAGATCAAATGCACAAAATTATGATTTGTAATGACAAAAAGGTAAAATTCAAAAAAGTACCAAATGATTGTGGAACAACAGAACAAATTATGGAAGATGGATGGAATAGTATATACAATGCACCAGAAGGTATGATGACTATGAAAAATTTAGAAGAAATATGGAAAGACTTGTAAGAAGTAATACAGAAAAAGAATATACATTCAACTACAACAATGCAAATAAACTCAAAACTGATCAAGTATAACCCTCAATGTCTGTAGCATAATTGCAAAATGAGTCCTCCTTTTCAGTTAAAAAAAAATGAATAAGACAACTTTTGTGGAATGTACTTTGCAAAGGGGTTTGGAAATATCTGTCAAAACAAAATGTATGAATTATTTTTTAAAAATAAAAAGAATGAAATATATCAGAGGGGTTCTCCCCTTACAGTGGAAAGCTCTATTTTCAGAAACAATGAATGAATACACAATATTTTTTTACCTTAATTACTATCTCTTTTTTTTGGCATAGAGATAAGAAAGCTCTAACATAATAGGTACAGAGAGAAATAATATTATTAACAGCTGCCAGAAATCACAGAATTTAGAGCTGGAAGAACTCAAAAATCGAGTTATTTCTTCTATAATAAATATTTAACTCCAATTATCTATGGAAATCTATATTATGGGATGAAACATCTAAGTATTACAAAGTCTTCAGGATGCTGAAAAGGGAGCTATGGAAAATAATGTGATCAAAAAAAGATTGTTCCCAAGAATAATCTATCATTGTGTTCTAAACAGCCCCAACAATGCTGATGTATTTATTTATTTTAAATTTTATTTTATTTGCAAAACATATGTATGGGCAATTCTTCAACATCAACCCTTACATAGCTTTCTGTTACAAATTTTTCCCAACTCCCCACCCCTCCCCTAGATGGCAGGATATCCACTACATGTTAATTATGTTAAAATACTTGACAAATCGAATATATGTATACATATTTCCAAATTTATCATTGTGCAAGAAACTAATGTATTTATT
This sequence comes from Myrmecobius fasciatus, assembly GCA_023553655.1. Taxonomy (NCBI): domain Eukaryota; kingdom Metazoa; phylum Chordata; class Mammalia; order Dasyuromorphia; family Myrmecobiidae; genus Myrmecobius; species Myrmecobius fasciatus. The sequence continues at coordinate 18,869 of JAJPUD010005239.1, read as the reverse complement.
TAAATGCAATTCTGACTCGATCAATGTGACAAAAATAAAATAATTTACTGATAAACTCCCTTTAAGACTAAATTAGCTGGCTCTCTGCTCATTTTATACCATTCAAATGTATAATTTGAAGCCTAATTAAAGACTGACCACACTCGGATTCCAACTTGGGTCCCAAGAGCAGTTTCCATAGAAGGCTGGTCAATCCTTACAACTATTACAAGGGATTCTGAGTAATACATTGGTCTCTCCTCCCTCCAAAATTCCTTATAAACCCGTTAACTGTTAGTTATAATAGAATGCTATGTTCCTTTCACAATGAACTTTTTCTTACAAAAAAAATCCACTGATTCTCAGAACATTGTGGCAAACTCATAAAGAATGTCAACTTCCAATACACCCTCAGAAAACTTTTGTTTATCATTTCAAATACACTTGGTTTAGATTTCCATAAATATATAAAAATGAAATAGACCAATGTCTTACTTCCTTGGCAAAACTAAGTTCAGATTTTACCAACATGTTCACAAATTATTAAATACTCCAAGATCTAGAAAGCACAATAAACACTATACTCCCCCCTTCAAAAAAGCATTGAATTTTCAAAGGATTTTCTCACTAGTTTCTTAGCAATATGATACACCCCAAAAAGGTATGGAAAATTAAACTGTTCTCAACAGGGTCAACAAAACATTTAAAAATCTGTTCTTGATTTTGCATTTGTTCTACCAAATGGCATTCCAAAATGAAGTGTTAATCATTTGATTTCAAATTTCACCATTTGTTACTTTCATATCAGTAAAGTTCATTTATGTTTTCTCTTATTCCACTTTGGTCTTTGAAATTTAAAAGCTACTGACAACTACTATTATTATGCTATAGAAAATACTGAAAAATTTTACACTAAGAGCTTGAAGTGGTTTTTTTCATCACAACTTGTATGGTTTATCAAGAAAAAGATGTCATCAATCCATTCCCAATGGCACATAAAGCTTTCAAAACTCAAGCACGAGAAGCAAAGTTTTGTGGCATAAATTCGAAAACCTCCAATACATAAATTAGTCCAAATTAAACAGTGAGAATACAGAAAGGAAACCAAAATAACTATGACTACCACTGTGCCAGTTTTTATTTTTCATTTTCTCTAACAGGGAAAACAGGGGTTTATGGAGTTGGCTGAAAGTGGCCTTCAAAAGATGATCTGATCCAAAAGCTTCATTTTACAGTTAAGGAAACTGAGGCCAGGAGAGGTCTGATCTAAGATCACACAATGACCCCGCTGAGTCGGTCAGATCTGCACCCCACTGGACGGATTCCAAATGGAATGCTCTTTCCATAGCACCCCTTGGTCTTCGTCTTCCTCTACATTAAGTGGTTTTACTAAACACAAACCATTAGGGTCGTAAGAAAACACAGGCATTACAACATTTTGCCCACATCTGATACATTTCACCTTGAAGAAGCAGACATTTAACTTCACAAGACAAATCGGCTTGCAGGGAACGCTTTCCAAATTAATAAATACATAGTAATAGCAAGGCGGAAAGGTTTATTTGGGTCGGGAAGGATGGTAGGAGATGAGACTAACCCTTCTCTAACTCCTCCTTAGACACATACATTATCGTACACTCAGGTCCCAGTAGTAAACCCATGACAGACAGACAGACAGACAGAGAGAGAGAGAGAGAGAGAGAGAGAGAGAGACACACACACACACACACACACACACACACACACACACACGCAAACATTCAAGCCATGTTTCCCGTCTCACACCTACTTAGCAGTCCAGCCAGGCCCCCCTTTTGATGTGGTGCCTCCCCCATCCCTCTCACTCTCTCCATCTCTGGGTGTCTCCCCTTCTCTCTATCCCATCTCTCTTCCTTCCTC
>JAJPUD010005239.1:0-11991 GCA_023553655.1 Myrmecobius fasciatus | reverse complement strand
CCCGCCCCGCTCCACATTCCCCCCGCCCCTCCAGCCCCGCGCCAGGGCGCGCACGGCCGGGGGCGAGGGAGGGCGCCCCTACTCGGCCCATCCCATTGGCCACCAAGACGACATTCTGCCCTTCAGCCCCGCCCCCTTTTCCTGCACCCGCGTGACTCGAGGAGCCTGAGGGGCAAGGGACAGAGTGGGGGGAAGGAGGAAAGGAAATCACGTGATCCCAAAGCCAGAAACTGCGCGACCTGCCGGGAGCTGTAGTTCTGAGTCTGCAAAGATCCCGTTGTATTCAGTATTGACTCCGCCTACCTAATCCCCAAGCCTGAAAGGCTATGAAGCAGAATAGGAAAACAAGTCCGCTTCTAACTCCAGAGGCAGCTGAGAGAAGGAAAGTAAACGGCCCCTTATTGGAGGCAGAGTCCCAACAACTGTGGGAGAAGAGAACACACCTTATTGGGTGGCTATCCTGCTCCTGATTGGACGAAACGGAATATGGGCAGACCGGAGGCACCCGCCGGGTTCCCGAGTGGGAACAGAGCTCTGTACAGCCTTCTGAGTCCTAGGAGTCGGGTCTAGGTACTGGGGCTTCTCACCTTAGTCTGAATCCGGTCTTCATCCTTTGCATAACACTGGTGTAGCTTATTAGGGGACAAAGACCCCCCCCTCCGGGGGGCAATACCCGAGGAAAGAAAATCCTATCCTTGTTTTTTTTTTTTTCCCTTGTAAATTGTAGGCACGCTGTCTCCGCCCGTAGACTAGGAGTGAAGCTCCCTGCGGACAGGCCCTATTTTGTATTCGCCATAGGTAAATCACTTAGACTCTCTGGGCCTCAGTTCCCCAATCTGTAATTTGAAGGCGTTAAACCCAGTGAGTTCTACATCTTTGATTCTGACTGATAAACAACATGCCACTGGCCCTAACAGCTTGGTAGGAACCTGACAATGTATTCCATCCATGGCCATAGCCTTCAGAATAATTATAATTACTCTTCACGTACACCACAGAACAACGTTCAAGAGACGTATCTGCGCTTCTTAGCTCTAGGGATCCCTTCTCACTAGGTAGAGATATTTTTTCTTAGTGCTTATTGCTTTCAAGACTTTTCTAGCTGCTTTACTTGCCTCTGGACAAATAAAATACTCCCTTGTAACCGATTCTTCAGCTAACACCAAATCCTAGTGCGATGTGACTCCTCCCTTTTCTCAATTTCTTTTCTTTCACCATCTTGATCCCTTTTAACCCTCCCCCCCAACTCAAGTTATGCAATTAGTACCCCTTCCCAGCCCACACATTAGTCCATCCTCTTCTCAGCACAAACATTAGCATATATAAAACCACACATTTATATTTTATAACTTTATCTGAGGGAAACAGGTCACAGCAGCATCTTCCATGAATTCCAAGGAGAGCCAGCAATTCAGGGAAGGGAAGATTCAGTCCACAAACCCCTAATATGTGTTTAGGAGGTACAGTGGATAGGCGCAGACCTGGAGGCAGATTCATCTTCCTGAGTTCAAATCTGGACCCTGACACTAGCTGCGTGACCCTAAGCAAGTCACTTGGCCTTGATTGCCTCGGTTTCCTCATCTGTAAAATGAAAAGGTTGGACTAGGATTATAGATATGAATGGGACCGTAGAGATCACTGGTAGATAATCCATGTAGAGCTAGAATGATCTTGAAAGTCAGCAAGTCCAGTATCCTCTAGACAAAGGAGGAAGCTGAGACCTAGGGAGGTAAGGGGCTTTGTCTAAGGTGCCACAGGTAGTTAAATAGCAATTAACAGCATTTGAACCCAGGACCTAACTCTCTTCTAGTGGAAGGCTCAGTGAATCTATGAATTGTGAGGAATAAGAACACTTTCTCTTCCCACCTTCTAGCATCCTCTCACTAATTCAGGCCTTCTCAGAACCTGCCCTGTTGGCCCTCAAGAATCAGAGATAACTGTGTCTGTTTGAGGCTTTCTGAAATCCTGGGAAGAACTCCTTTCAATGTCCCTCAGGACTGTTCTTTCCAACAGGAAGTGACCCAGGGTGATCTGACTGTCCCAAGTCTTCCCAGGAGTTGACCACTTCAGGACCATCTGGGGTCAGTCCAGGCCATGTGATGAGCTAGAAATCAGGCTGAAGCAGAGATCAATAGGAGCTAAGGTGAGAACAAGCCTCCAGTTTATCGCCAGTGGTCAGCAGTCTCTCCTCTTGTCCCCAACTTCCAGCATCTTCCCCTCCACCTCTTGCCTCTCCCTAATTCAGATGGTGCTTAGACAGTCTACCTAGGCTATAATTAACTCGAGCACAGAGTCTTATTTTCATATATCTTGGTCGGACAGAGCAGATTCCATGGGCCCTTATGGTAGAATATCCCACATTCTCTGGACTCCAGTTCAGATCCCAGGACAAGCACCAGCAGGGCAATCATGCAGCTCAGAGCCTTTGTAAAGCTTAAATGTCAGCTATTTTATTAGACTGGGTGTGCCCACTGTGCCCATGGTGAGTATAACAGTGTTTTATTGGACAGTAAGTTAAAAATGAGTTTTGGGGTAATGAACCAAGATCTTTTTTGTTTTTTCCCCTGGAGTTATCATAGCAATCCCTTCCTCCTGGGCTGGTCGAACGAGAATTTCTCTCTACCTACTCTATCTCTCATGGTTACTAAAAAATAACAATTTCAAAAGCCTTAAAGAGAGCCACAGGCCTACAAAGGAGAAAGTTATTGAGTTGTTGTCACCAGCTTCCCCAAGGCCTAACCTGGATCTCCAAGGACCCCTCAACTCCTCCTGGACAAAGGAACTCAGATTACCTCAGAATGAGGCTCACTACCCAGTGGGCCCTGGTAGCTCTTGTCCTGAGGCTCTGGGAGCCCTTCCTGACATTTTAATTGCAGGAGAACTAATAACATCTCTGGGCAGCCTGAAGTTCCCTCCCAACCCATCCCCAAAGGATGGGTCCCCAGGAGTCCTGGAAGAGGTCACACAGGAGCATTCAGGAGGGGTGAGGTAAGGTCTGGCTTGTTTACTCACTCAAGAAAAAAATCCTCACCTTGCTCACATGAAGGACTCTTGGGGCTTTTAGTCAGTTGGTCAACAAGTAATTTATTAAGCACCTACTATGTGCCAGGCACTGTGCTGAGTCCTTTACAATTATTCTCATTATAAACCTTTAAAGGAGGTACTATTATTATTTCTGTTTTACAGATGAGGAAACTGAGGCAAGTGGAGGTTACACAGCTAATTAGATTTGAACTTCCTTACTCCAGACCTGGTATTCTATTATCCCCCAGCTTCTTAAATTGTGGTCTTGGGGTCCCCGATGGGGTCCTATAACTGAATGTGGGGGTTGTAAAATTATGATTTATTATCAGTAAATGTCTGATTTGTATGCCTATTTTATATACCTATATACCTGGAGTTACATAAAAATTTCCCAGATGAAAAGGGATTATGAGTGGGAAAAAGTTCAAGAAGCTCTGCTCTATCCTGCCTCCAAAGAGAGAGGACCCTTTTCAGACAAAGGGACAAATGGGGCCCAGACAGAAGGAATCTCTAGGGGAATGCTCAGCATGACCTTTTATCACCAGGTTTCTGGGTATTTGGGAGGCCCTGGGAGGAGGCAAACACAGGACCCTCAGATTCCTTATGATCCTCTCTTAACCTCTTTCTTGCACCATCACCACCTCCAGGGGTAAATAGGGCCAGGGAAGCCACACAGGGTACCTCCAGGTGTGAAGTGGTTGCTAAGTGAAGCCAACTGCCACAAGTGGCAGGTGTCCCAGAAACACCCCCTGGAGAGCAGGTGTGAAGGGCCCCCAGAGGGTGACAGCCGGGGAAAGGGATCTGGATGGGGAGGGGAGGACAGAAGAAGAAAGCTTTCAGACAGACTCTCAGGGGAAGCAACACACAAAAACAAAAGCATAAATATGCCCACTCCCTCCATCCTTCCAAGGCCTTGCCCTGGAACCCCAGCGGCTCCCCTACCTCCTTCCTTAACAAAACCCTCATCACCATCTCCAACAGCAGAAGATGGGGGAAGAAAGCTTGCTCTGCTCATCCCCCTGGCCCCAAGACTGGCAGAAGTCTCTATGTCCCCTCAATCTGGCCTCTGTTCCCTCTCCTTTCCCTTCTTCCAAACCTTCCTCAGAGGAGGTCCAGGCTCTCTGATCATCTACCACATGAGGTAATACATGTATAAAATACAGTACATTTGACAAGAGTCCAGAGTTTGGCCCTATATATCCTGGATTCTAGTTCTGGTTCCTCCACTTACTGTAATCTCTTCAATTTAAGACAACTCATACCCCTTTGGAGGCCTTTGTTTTCTCATCTCCAAAATGAGGAGTTTGGCCCAGAAGATCTCCATGATCCTGGGTAGCTATGCAATGATGAGCATGGATAAGCCAGGGTCTGAAGTTAGACACTCTAGATCCCAGCACTAAAACCAGTGGGTGCCCCAGATTTGGAGGAGATGGCTACCCACTGAGCAGGAAAGTCGGGACTTGAAAAGGCAGCCAGTCAGGGATAGCAAACCCAAAAGCTTGGAGCATCAATGGGGACATGTGAGTAGGACCAGTAGTTTTATCCATTCCTCCTCATGCACTCATGCCCCCAAACTCACAGACACAGTAAGGTTGTGTGCACATCAGGCCAGAGGCATGGATGTGGAAAGAATGAGAAGGCAACAGGATAGATAGAAAGAGCACTTAATTTGTAGTTAGAGGGCCTGAGTTCAAATATTGATTTTGCTGCTCCCATCATGATCTTGGATATGCTGTTTGCCTGGGTCTAGATAACTTCTGAGGATCCTTTTTAATTCTAAGTCAGAGATATTCATAGAGTCTATGGGCAGAGGTATGACCAGTACGTTAATTCTAAAACACTCCTGCTGATCTTTGACCTCATCCCTGTACCTCCCTTTTCCTCCCCATCAATAGAGATCATGCTGGATGCTTCCCATTCCTCGTCTCCAATAAATCCACTACTATGCAGAATTTCACAAACTGCAGGCCTTCCTCCAGGTATTTTACCATTCCTTGGGTTTCAGCTTTGTCAGCAGATTCCTATCTCATAATACTCTTTCTGGCTCAGTTTGCTGGACTCCAATTTTAAAATCTTTCAGAAACATAGAAGTTCACTTCCATTGTATTCAGTTGATTCTTCTATTAGCAAACCAGAGTTTCCAATGACATTTCCATAAAAATATTCATTCATACCAAAACTGGATAGTAAAAAAACAAAAGTTTATTTTTTTTAAATATACTTTTTGGATCCATGGTGAGATAGGCCACCATCCACAATTAGATTTCTGATCTCCTTTGCTTTGTACATTTATAAAAAGAGGAGAATGGGTGGTTAAAATGGTTACAAAATTGAAGCTCTCTCAGAACTTTTGCCACTGTGGAGTAGAAAAAGAGAATTTAAATAAAAGCAATTGTATTATTTAAAAAAAATTTAAAGTACAACAGTAAGGAGTCATATTCTACATTCTTCATGAGTATAATTTCATTCCCCTTATTCTCCATATCTCAATCCTTTACAGATACTCCCGACTCTAATAGGGACTATCTGGTAAAAATCTTACTGAAGCCAGAACCTTCAGCAAAGGCAGCCTTGGCCCTTCTCAGTCTCTTGCTGATAGGTCATCTCTTCGCTATTGTCCTACTTCCCTCTCCCCAAATTACCTTGATTTTTTATGAATGTATGGATGAATTAATGTATGAATGAAGTATGTATATATACACATACAAACACAGAGGCATATATATCTATATATGTGTATATATGACATATATACACATACATATACAGCTCAGTATACATAGGTATATGTATATAGATATATGTGTTATACAGTATATATTTGCTTATGCATATCCAGTCATGTATATATACATATACTATGTACACAGCATGTATATACATGTGTATATATGTATAGATACATGTGTGTATACACATGTACATGTACACATCAGTGGTTCTCAAAGTGAGATCAGGATTCAGAGAATCCTAGTGCTCTCTGAAACCCTTTCAGAGGTTCTACAAATTCACAATTAGTTTTTATTTCTAACATGATAAATATCTATAAATTATAATACATATAAACAGAAACTTTTTGGACAGATCCTCAATATTTTTAATAGCACAAAGATATGAGAACCACTGACGTATGTCTACATATATGTGTGTACTATATATATATATATATATACACATACACACATATATATATGATGGTATATGTAGACATATTATATATACATGAATGAATGTGTAGACAAATATCCATACATTCATTCATTTATGTATTTACAGTATATATACATAAATAAATAAAAGTATATATATAATATACACATACTTATTTACGTACCTCTATTATTCATTCATTCATGTTCTTTTCTGTGTTGCAACCTATCTTTTCCCATTGTTCACTTCCAGGATGACATCTCTTTCTTGATTCCAAGTTTTCTTTAGATAAAATTCTTCAGATGATTTTTAAGCCCACTAAGGGTCTCTCTCCATTACCTTTGATCTCACTCAAATTTTGATTCTCCAGCAATTATGGGGTTCTGTGATTTGCAACTCCCAACTGATATTGGTGTTTAAAAAAAGAGAGAGAGAGATGGGTTTTTACAACAGGAAGCCACTTTAGACTGTTAAAAGTGCTGTGCAGGGAAAAATTTGTAACAGAAAGCTTTGCAAGGGTCAGTGTTGAAAAATTACCCATACATATGTTTTGCAAATAAAAAGCTTTAATAAAATGAAAAATAAAGAAAGAAAAGTGCTGTACAGTTTTCCAGATGCAATCTAAGCTGCTCTTCCTTTTCCTTTCTGTGGGCCCATCTGCAAGGTGAATGCAAGTTATGTGCATTGGTGAATTGAAATAAATAAAATTGAGTACAACCCTTTAATTTTACAGATTCAAATACATTCAATTCAGCAAGTATTTATTAAGCATCTCAGAATTAAGATTAGTGAAAGGAACTATAACTGGTATTACGGCTATAAAAACAAGAACGAAATAATTGTGCTTTCAAGAAACTTCATTTAAGTGGGGGGGGGAACAACCTAGAAAAATATTCACAAATACAAAACATTAGGAAAATATTCGTGAAGGAATTCAAGGGACAGGAGTGCTAACTGCTCATGAAAGGTCTCTTGAACTGAGCTTTGAAAGACGAAGCAGTTCATTTCCCAAAAGGAAAAGGACTTGACTCAAATCATTAAATATTCTCTCTTCTTTCAAATACTTTTATCATCTATAAAATAAGGGGGTAGATTTGATGATCTGTAAGGTTCTTCCAGTTACATATATTTTATGATACTATGACTCTACTGAATGTATTCAATATTTTCTGATGTTAGCTTCCATTAAATTGTCCCTTCAGACTTGTTTCAGACCCCCTCTCCAATTCCTCACCTCTTTTAAAGTTCTTCCCTCCATCTTAGGGTCCCCAGCCCTTCTAATCTCTAACCCCCTTCCCAGGCTGGTAACGCCCTCACCCCCATTGGTGCCTCTTTTGTAATGCGACCCCCAAGACCCTGTTCATGGTCTCCAGGGCTTCAAGGAGCTCTGAAAGACCCACTCCTCATAAACCTTTAACAACACCTTTGGGGGCTTGCTCCCCCCCTCCTCACCTCTAGTATAGCTGTTTCATTGTATTTCCTGCCTCTCTCTCCTGTTAGACACAAAGTCAGCCTTTGCCTGCCCTCTCCCCAGACATGACTTCACTCTCTCTCCTACCCCAATTAGCCACAGTAAGAATTTGGGAGCAGTATAGTAGGTCATCTGTTCTAGGTTATTGTCTCCAAAGTCCCTTGTTCTGCATTGATCCCCCTTTATTTTTCCAAGGCTGGGGATCAGGCCAGAGTTTGCAGAGAAATGAGGATGGGGGCGGGAGGCAGAAGAGACAGACACCGATCAGTTATTACAGTGGAAATTGGGTAGTTTGAAAAACACCATTCCCACATATAGCCCTCACCAGTTACCTAGTCATCCTGGGCAAATCACTTTGTCTCTTTGAGACTCAATTTCCTCTTCTGTAAAACAAAGGTTGGAGTAGATGGTCAGGAAGATTTCCTCTGCTCTGGCATTCTGTGTTCCAAGATCTTTTCTAACGTTTGCTCATCCTTTTAGTCAGTCTCCTGCACACACTATGCTAATTAATGTTCTTTCAATCAATCAACAAATATCCGGTGCCTGCTATGTGCTGAGCACTGTGCCAGATCCAGGAGAAGCAAAAATAGAAAGAGAAAACATCCTAATGGAGGAGGCAACAAGTCTATATAAAAAATAGAAATGATGGATTAGAGGGAATTCAGCTGAACTCTCAACATTTCCTTCCAAACAACTTTAAAATAACAGCACAAATCAAATTTTGGAGCAGCAGAGTCAACAGAAGGTGAAGATAAGACTTTTTTTTGGTCTAAGAAAACTCAGGCCAGACAAAGAAGTTTGTGACAGAAGTGGAAGTCTGTCCAGAACTCAGACAGACTGGGCAGCCACGGCAGTCACAGCAGCAACAACTTCAGGAGTTCTCAGCCAGAGGGTCAAATGACTGGTCAGAAAGAGATGAAATGGAACCCTTTGCTAGAACTGTGTACACTTGTAGCTGATTAGAAATTCTGTAATCCATACACAATTCTAAGCCACAGTTCCAGGGTAGGGAGGAGTGATGGGGGTCAATCACAAGAAAGGAGGGGCCATGGTCACAGTCACAATTGGGGCTGCAGGGGACCAGGGGCCCTTTCTGAGAATAGATCAGAGAACAGACCAAGAGAACAATGACCACAGTTCTCCCAGGATAACACCACCTTAGAAGCACAGAAAACTTGCAGACCCCCAGAACTAACTAAAAACAGCAGCATAAAAAAGCCTGAAGTTTGGGACATTGTCTCCTTACCCTGATATGAGCACAGCCCAACTTTAACATCAAGTTCAAATTCAAGAAATGGGCTTGAAAAAACAAGAAAACAACAAAAAAGAATCTGACCATGAAAAGCTACTACAGTGTCTGGAAAGAACAAAAACAAACTCAGAAGATAACAAAGTGGAAAAAGAGCTACAGACAAAGCCACAAAGAAAAATGCTAACTATCCCCAAGCCCAACAAGAATTCCTGCAAGCATCAAAGAGATAAGAGTACTAAAGAAAGAATTGGAAAAAGAAATGAGAGACATGAAATCAAATTATAAAAAGAGAATTAACAGCTTGATAGATAAGGTACTGAATCAAATAACACTTAAGGAAACAATATTGACCTAATAGTAAAATAGGCACAAAAATTCATTGAAGAAAAGAATTCCATAAAAAATGGAGTTGGCCAAATTGAAAAAAAAAAAAAGATACAATCTCATTGAGGAAAATAATATCTTAAAAATTAGAAGTGAGAAATTAGAAGCAAATGACTCCATGAGACATCAAGAAACAATAAAACAAAGTCAAAAATTGAAAAAAAGAAAATATTAAATATTCCATCAGAAAAAAATTGGCTTGGAAAATAGATTAAGGAGAGATAATTTAAGAATTATTGAACTATCTAAAAGACATTATCAAAGAATGAGTCTAGACATGATTTTTTAAAAAATTATCAAGGAAAACTGCTCCAATATAATAGAGCCAGATGGTAAGATAGAAATGGAAAGAAGGAACTGATCACGTCCTGCAAGAAATTCTAAAATGAAGACTCCCAGGAATATTATAGCCAAATTCCAGAATTCCCAGGTCAAAAAGAAACTACTTCAAGTAGTCAAGAAAAAATTTAAATATCATAGATTAGAGGAAGAATTACATAAGATTTAGTAGCTTCCAAGATGAAGAATTGGAGGACTTGGAATATGATATTCTGGAAGGCAGAGGAGCTAGGATTACAACTAAGAATCACCTACCCAGCAAAACTGAATGTAATCCTTCATGGGAGAAATGAATATTTAATGAAATAGAGGATCTTTAAGCATTTCTGATGAAAAGATTAGAGTTGAATAAAAATTTTAATTTTCAAATACAACACTCAAAAGAAGCTTAAAAAGGCAGATATCAAAGAGTGACCATAAGGGTCCCAGTATAGTTCAATATTATCAATATAGTTAATATCCCTATACAGGAAGATGATACATATAACTCCAAAGAACTTTATCATCATTAGAGCAGTTAAAAGGAGTTTATATAGACATAAGACATGGGTGTAAGGAATGTTGGAATGACCTAAAAAAAAAAAAAAAAAAAGGAAGACATGAGAAATAGGGGTGAAAGCGAAAGGGAGAAAAGGGAGAAGTTTTTCTCACATAAAAAAAAAAAATTATCAGAAAGAGTTTTTACCATGGAGGGAAAAATGGGGGTGGGTGGCAGGCCTCACTCTCATGGGAACTAGTTCAAAGAAGGAAGAATAAATACACACACAAAGTTGGGTATAGAAATGTAACTTAGCAGTAAAATGGAAGGGGATAGGGATGAGATGGGGATAGAGGGAATGAGAAAAGTGATGACAGATTAAGAGAGGCAATAGTTGAAGTAAGGTAGACTTTTGAGGAGAGGAAGGAAGAGAATAAAAAACAGAAAAAAATGGGACTCAGGGAAATACATAGTAATTATAACTGAATATGAATGGGATGAATTTATCCATAACATGGAAGCAGATAGCAGAATGGATTAAAAACCAGAATCCAACAAACAATATGTTCTTTATAAAAGACACACTTGAAGGAGAAAAATAGAGAATTAAAATAAAGATTGGAACAGTGTCTAATATGCTTTAGCTGAACTAAAAAAAGGGGGGGCAGAATAGCAATTATAATCTCAGACAAAGCAAAAGCAAAAATACACCTAATTGAAAGGGATAATCAGGGAAACTATGTTTTGCTAAAAGGTATTGTAGCCAATGAAATAATATCAAAAAATTTTATAACAACTGTCTCTGAGAAAGGCCTCATTTCTCAAATATATAGGGAATTGAGTCAAATTTATAAAAATAAGAGCCATTCCCCAAATGATAAATGGTCAAAGGATATGAACAGGCAGTTTTCAGAAGAAATCAAAGCTATTTGTACTCAAAAAAAAATGCTCTAAATCACTATTGCTTAGAGAAAGGCAGATTAAAACATCTCTGAAGTATTACCTCTTGTCTATCAGAAGTGACAAATACTGGAGGAGATAAGGGGCATAAAAAACCAGGTACACTAATGAAAAGTTGGTGGAATTATGAACTAGTCCAACCATTCTGAAGACCAATTTGGAACCAGCCCAAAGAACTATAAAACATCCTTTGACCCAAAAATACCACTGCTAGCTCTAGCTTACAAATAGATCAAAGAAAAAGGAAAAACAGCCTATATATACCAAAATACTTATAGTGGCTCTTTTTGTGTTGGCAAAGAATTGGAAATTGAGGTGTCCATCAATTGGGGAATGGCTGAACAAGGCATGTAATTATGATAGAGAACTATTGTGAAATAAGGATGAGGAGATCTCCTCAATGAGGAGGGGAGGGAAGGGGAGGAAGACAGATGCTAGGGCATGGGACCCTGCTGAGAGGGAGTACAGAGTGCACCCTAAGTTTTCTGCCACGTTGCAGAAATGCTCTTGTTTAGCAAGGAGCCCTGGTGCATGGCATGGGAATGGGTTGAGCCCGAGGGTCACAGCTAGTTGCCTGTGAGCAGGGATGCCTTGACAGGGCCTCTCACCTGTGAGGAGGTTGCTGACGTGGCTGGGCCGGCTCTCCTCCCATTGACAGATATCATGCATACACAATGCCCACAAGCTGCCTCTCTGAATGCTGATTGGGGATTACCTACTGTTCACACGCTGATCACACTTGCAAAACTGTATATCAACAAGGCTGTGTGGTATAATAAACTGGAGCTATTTTCACACCCTATGAGTTCCCCTGCCTCATTCATCTCGCCTCTGAGATCAAAGGGCTCATACAAGGTGAGCTCTTAAAAGATGGCCGCAATGGGCAGAGAATTTGGAACACAAAATTTGGGGAATGAAAAAAATCTAAAAAAA